>CATOZT010000225.1:0-76377 GCA_954870665.1 Stratiomys singularior
GATTGATGATTGATGATTGATGATTGATGATTGAAGATTGATGATTGATGATTGATGATTGATGATTGATGATTGATGATTGATTGATTGATGATTAATGATTGATGACTGATGATTGTTGATTTATGATTGACGATTAATGATTGATGATTGGTGATTGATGATTGATGATTGATGATTAATGATTGATGATTGATGATTGATGAGTGATAACAGATGATTGATGATGATGATTGATGATTGATGGTTGATGATTGATGATTGATGATTGATGATTGATGATTGATAATTGATGGTTGATGATCGGCGATTGATAATTGGTGATTGATGATTGATGATTGATAATTGATGGTTTATGATCGGCGATTGATAATTGGTGATTGATGATTGATGATTGATGATTGATGAATGATGATTGATGATTGATGATTGGTGATTGATGACTGATGATTGATGATTTATGATTGATGATTAACGATTGTGATTGGTGATTGATGATTCATGATTGATGATTGATGGCTGATGATTGATGATTGATGAGTGATGATTGATGATTGATGATTGATGATTGATGATTGATGATTGATGATTTTTGATTGATGATTGATGATCGATGATTGATGATTGATGATTGATGGTTGATGATTGATGATTGATGATGATGATGGATGATTGATGATTGATGATTGATGATTTATTATTGATAATTGTTGATGATTGATGATTGATGATTGATGATTGATGATTGATGATTGATGATTTATGATTGATGATTGATGATTGATGATTGATGATTGAGGATTGATGATTGATGATTGATGATTGATGATTGATGATTGATGATTGATGATTGATGATTGATGACTGATGATTGTTGATTTATGATTGATGATTGACGATTGATGATTGATGATTGATGATTGAAGAGTGATGGTTGATGATTGATGATTGATGATTGATGATGGATGATGGATGATTGATGATTGATGATTGATGATTGATGATTGATGATTGATGATTGATGATTGATGATTGTTGATCGATGATTGATGAATGATGATTGATGATTGATAATTGATAATTGATAATTGATAATTGATAATTGATAATGATGATTGAAGATTGATAATTGATGACTGATTATTGATTCTTGATGATTGATGATTGATGATTGATGGTTGATGATTGATTATTGATGATGGATGATGGATGATGTATGATTGATAATTGATGATTGATGATTGATAAATGATGACGGATAATTGATGCTTGATGATTGATGATTGATGATTGGTGATTGATGATTGATGATTATGATTGATGATGATGATGATTATTGATGATTGATGATTGATGATTGATGATTGATGATTGATGATTGATGATTGATGATTGATGATTGATGATTGATGATTGATGATTGATGATTGATGATTGATGATTGATGATTGGGGATTGATGATTGATGATTGATGATTGATGATTGATGATTGATGATTGATGATTGATGATTGATGATTGATGATTGATGATTGATGAGTGATGGTTGATGATTGATGATTGATGATTGATGATGGATGATGGATGATTGATGATTGATGATTGATGATTGATGATTGATGATTGATGATTGATGATTGATGTTTGATGATTGATGATTGTTGATCGATGATTGATGATTGATGATTGATGATTGATGATTGATGATTTATGATTGATGATTGATTATTGATGATTGATACCGTTGATTGATGATGATTATTGATGATTTATGATTGATGATTGATGACTGATGATTGATGATTATGATTGATGATTAATGATTGTTGATTGGTGATTGATGATTGACGATTGATGATTGATGATTGATGATTGATGGTTGATGATTGATGATTGATGATGGATGATGGATGATTGATGATTGATAATTGAATATTGATGATTGATAATTGACGACTGATTATTGATGCTTGATGATTGATGATTGGTGATTGATTATTGATGATTGATGATGATGATTGATGATTAATGATTGATGATTGATGATTGATGATTGATGATTGATGATTGATGATTGGTGATTGATGATTGATGATTGATGATTGATGATTGATGATTGATGATTGATGATTGATGATTGATGATTGATGAATGATGATTGATGATTGATGATTGAAGAATGGTGATTGATGATTGATGATTGATGATTGATGATTGATGATTGATGATTGATGATTGATGGTTGATGATTGATAATTGATGATGGATGATGGATGATTGATGATTGATAATTGAATATTGATGATTGATATTTGATGATTGATGATTGATTAGTGATTATTGATGATTCATGATTGATGATTTATGATTGATGATTGATGATTGATTATTGAATATTGATGATTGATGATTGATGATTGATGATTGATAATTGATGATCGATGATTGATGGTAGATGACTGATGATTGATGATTGATGATTGATGATTTATGATTGATGATTGTTGATTGATGATTGATGATTGATGATTGATGATTGATGATTGATGATTGATGATTGATGATTGATGATTGATGATTGATGATTGATGATTGATGATTGATGATTGATGATGGATGATTGATGATTGTTGATTGATGATTTATGATGGATGATTGATGATTGATGATTGTTGATTGATGATTGATGATTGATGATTGATGATTGATGATTGATGATTGATGATTGATGATTGATGATTGATGATTGATGATTGATGATTGATGATTGAGGATTGATGGTAGATGACTCATGATTGATGATTGATGATTGATGATTTATGATTGATGATTGTTGATTGATGATTGATGATTGATGATTGATGATTGATGATTGATGATTGATGATTGATGATTGATGATTGATGATTGATGATTTATGATTGATGATTGATGATTGATGATTGATGATTGAGGATTGATGATTGATGATTGATGATTGATGATTGATGATTGATGATTGATGATTGATGATTGATGATTGATGATTAAGGATTTGTGATTGATGATTGATGATTGACGATTGATGATTGATGATTGATGATTGAAGAGTGATGGTTGATGATTGATGATGATGATTGATGATGGATGATGGATGATTGATGATTGATGATTGATGATTGATGATTGATGATTGATGATTGATGATTGATGATTGTTGATCGATGATTGATGAATGATGATTGATGATTGATGATTGATTATTGATGATTGATGATTGATGATTGATGATTGATGATTGATGATTGATGATTGATGATTGATGATTGATGATTGATGATTGATGATTGATGATTGATGATTGATGATTTATGATTTATGATTGATGATTGATGATTGATGATTGATGATTGATGATTGATGATTGATGATTAATAATTGATGACTGATGATTGATGACTTATGATTGATGATTAATGATTGATGATTGATGATTAATGATTGATGATTGATTATTGATGATTGATGATTGATGATTGATGATTGATGATTGATGATTGATGATTGATGATTGATGATTGATGATTGATGATTGATGATTTATGATTGATGATTGATGATTGATGATTGATGATTGATGATTGATGATTAATGATTGATGACCGATGATTGATGACTTATGATTGATGATTAATGATTGATGATTGATGATTAATGATTGATGCTTGATGATTGATGATTGATGATTGATGATTGATGATTGATGATTGATGAGTGATAACCGATGATTGATGATTGATTATTGATGATTGATGACTGATGATTGATGATTTATGATTGATGATTAATTATTGTTGATTGGTGAATGATGATTGATGATTGATGATTGATGATTGATGGTTGATGATTGATGATTGATGATGGATGATGGATGATTGATGATTGATAATTGAACATGATGATTGATAATTAATGACTGATTATTGATGCTTGATGATTGATGATGGTGATTGATGATTGATGATTGATGATTAATGATTGATGATTGATGATTGATTATTGATGATTGATGATTGATGATTGATGATTGATGATTGATGATTGATGATTGATGATTGATGATTGATGATTGATGATTGATGATTGATGATTGATGATTGATGATCTATGATTGATGATGATGATTGATGATTGATGATTGATGATTGATGATTGAAGATTGATGGTGATGATTGATGATTGATGATTGATGATTGATGATTGATGATTGAATGATTGATGATTGATGATTGATGATTGATGATGATGACTGATGATTGATGATTGATGATTGATGATTGATGATTGATGATTGATGATTGATGATTGATTAGTGATTATTGATGATTCATGATGATGATTGATGATTGATGATTGATGATTGATGATTTATGATTGACGATTAATGATTGATGATTGATGCTTGATGATTGATAATTAATGATTGATGATTGATGATTGATGAGTGATAACAGATGATTGATGATTGATGATTGATGATTTATGATTGATGATTGATGACTGATGATTGATGATTTATGATTAATGATTAATAATTTTTGATTGGTGATTGGTGATTGATGATTGATGAATTGATGATGGATGATTGATAAATGATAATTGATAATTGATAATTGATGATTGATGATTGATAATTGATGACTGATTATTGATTCTTGATGATTGATGATTGATGATTGATGGTTGATGATTGATTATAGATGATGGATGATGGATGATTGATGATTGATAATTGATGATTGATGATTGATAAATGATGACTGATAATTGATGCTTGATGATTGATGATTGATGATTGGTGATTGATGATTGATGATTGATGATTAATGATTGATGATTGATGATTGATTTTTGATGATTGATGATTGATGATTGATGATTGATGATTGATGATTGATGATTGATGATTGATGATTGATGATTGATGATTGATGATTGAGGATTGATGATTGATGATTGATGATTGATGATTGATGATTGATGATTGATGATTGTGATTGATGATTGATGATGATGATTGATGATTGATGATTGATGATTGATGATTGATGATTGATGATTGATGATTGATGATTGATGATTGATGATTGATGATTGATGATTGAAGAGTGATGGTTGATGATTGATGATTGATGATTGATGATGGATGATGGATGATTGATGATTGATGATTGATGATTGATGATTGATGATTGATGATTGATGATTGTTGATCGATGATTGATGATTGATGATTGATGATTGATGATTGATGATATGATTCTTGATGATTGATGATTGATGATTGATGATTGATGATTGATGATTGATGATTGATGATTGATGATTGATGATTTATGATTGATGATTGATGATTGATGATTGATGATTGATGATTGATGATAATGATTGATGACTGATGATTGATGACTTATGATTGATGATTAATGATTGATGATTGATGATAATGATTGATGCTTGATGATTGATGATTGATGATTGATGATTGATGATTGATGATTGATAAGTGATAACCGATGATTGATGATTGATTATTGATGATTATGATTGATGATTGATGATTGATGATTTATGATTGATGATTAATGATTGTTGATTGGTGATTGATGATTGATGATTGATGAGTGATGATTGATGGTTGATGATTGATGATGGATGATGGATGATTGATGATTGATAATTGAACATTGATGATTGATAATTGATGACTGATTATTTATGCTTGATGATTGATGATTGGTGATTGATTATTGATGATTGATGATTGATGATTAATGATTGATGATTGATGATTGATGATTGATGATTGATGATTGATGATTGGTGATTGATGATTGATGATTGATGATTGATGATTGATGATTGATGATGATGATTGATGAATGATGATTGATGATTGATGATTGAAGATTGATGGTTGATGATTGATGATTGATGATTGATGATTGATGATTGATGATTGATGATTGATGATTGATGATTGATGATTGATGATTGATTAGTGATTATTGATGATTGATGATTGATGATTTATGATTGATGATTGATGATTGATTATTGAATATTGATGATTGATGATTGATGATTGATAATTGATGATCGATGATTGATGGTAGATGACTGATGATTGAAGATTGATGATTGATGATTTATGATTGATGATTGTTGATTGAAGATTGATGATTGATGATTGATGATGATGATTGATGATTGATGATTGATGATTGATGACTGATGATTGATGATTGATTGATGGATGATTGATGATTGATGATTGATGATTCATGATGGATGATTGATGATTGATGATTGATGATTGTTGATTGATGATTGATGATTGATGATTGATGATTGATGATTGATGATTGATGATTGATGATTGATGATTGATGGTAGATGACTGATGATTTATAATTGATGATTGAGATTTATGATTGATGATTGTTGATTAATGATTGATGATTGATGATTGATGATTGATGATTGATGATTGATGATTGATGATTGATGATTGATGATTGATGATTGATAATTGATGATTGATGATTGATGATTGAAGATTGATGATTGATGATTGATGATTGATGATTGAGGATTGATGATTGATGATTGATGATTGATGATTGATGATTGATGATTGATGATTGATGATTGATGATTGATGATTGATGATTGATGATTGATGATTGATGATTGATGATTGATGATTGATGATTGATGATTGATGATTGATGATTGATGATTGATGATTGATGATTGATGATTGATGATTGATGATGATGATTGATGATTGTTGATTGATTTCGTTGATTCGATGATTGATGATTGATGATTGATGATTGATGATTGATGATTGATGATTGATGATTGATTGATTGATGATTGATGATTGATGATTGATGATTGATTTGATCGATGATTGATGATTGATGATTGATGATTGATTATTGATGATTGATGATTGATGATTGATGATTGATGATTGATGATTGATGATTGATGATTGATGATTGATGATTGATGATTGATGATTGATGATTGATGATTGATGATTGATGATTGAGATTTATGATTGATGATTGATGATTGATGATTGATGATTGATGATTGATGATTAATTATTGATGACTGATGATTGATGACTTATGATTGATGATTAATGATTGATGATTGATGATTAATGATTGATGCTTGATGATTGATGATTGATGATGATGATTGATGATTGCTGATTGATGAGTGATAACCGATGGATTGATGATTGATTATTGATGATTCATGATTGATGATTGATGACTGATGATTGATGATTTATGATTGATGATTAATGATTGTTGATGGTGATTGATGATTGAGATTGATGATTGATGATTGAGGTTGATGATTGATGATTGATGATGGATGATGGATGATTTGATGATTGATAATTGAACATTGATGATTGATAATTGATGACTGATTATTGATGCTTGATGATTGATGATTGATGATTGATGATGATGATTGATGATTGATGATTAATGATTGATGATTGATGATTGGATTATTGATGATTGATGATTGATGATTGATGATTGATGATTGATGATTGATGATTGATGATTGATGATTGATGATTGATGATTGATGATTGATGATTGATGATTGATGATTGATGATTGATGATTGATGATTGATGATTGATGATTGTTGATTGATGATGATGATTGATGATTGATGATTGATGATTGATGATTGATGATTGATGATTGATGATTGATGATTGATGATTGATGATTGATGAATGATGATTGATGATTGATGATTGAAGATTGATGGTTGATGATTGATGATTGATGATTGATGATTGATGATTTATGATTGATGATTGATGATTGATGATTGATGATTGATGATTGATGATTGATGATTGATGATTGATTAGTGATTATTGATGATTCATGATTGATGATTGATGATTGATGATTGATGATTGATGATTGATGATTGATGATTGATGATTGATGATTGATGATTGATGATTGATGATTGATGATGGGTGATTGATGATTGATGATTGATGATTGATGATTGAGATTGATAATTGGTGATTGATGATTGATTTTTGATGGTTTATGATTGATGATTGATGATTTATGAATGATGAAACACGATTGATGATTGCTGATTGATGATTGATGATTGATGATTGATGGTTGATGATTGATGATTGATGATTGATGATGATGATACATGATTGATGATTGATGATTGATTATTGATGATCGAAGATTGATGATTGATGATTGATGATTGATGATTGATGATTAATGATTGATGATTGATAACTAATGATTGATGATTTATGATTGGATGAGTAATGTGTTGATTGGTAATTGATGATTGATGATTGATGATTGATGATTGATGATTGATGATTGATGATTGATGATTGATGATTGATTATTGATGATTGCTGATTGATGATTGATGATTGATGATTGATGATTGATGATTGATGATTGATGATTGATGATTGATGATTGATGATTGAAGATTAATGATTGTTGATTGGTGATTGATGATTGATGATTGATTATTGAGGTTGATGATTGATGTACATGATGGATTATTGATGATTGATGATTGATGATTGATGATTGATGATTGATTATTCATGATTGGTGATTGATGATTGATGATTGATGATTGATAGTTGATGATTGATGATTGATGATTGATGATTGATAATTGATGGTTGATGATCGGCGATTGATAATTGTTGATTGATGATTGATGATTGATGATTGGTGATTGATGATTTATGATTGTTAATTAACGGTTGATGATTGATATTGATAATTGATGATTGATTATTGATGATTGACGATTAATGATTGATGATTAATGATTGATGATTCTTGATTGATGATTGATGATTGATGATTGATGATGGATGATTGATGATTGGTAATTGGTGATTGATGATTGATGATTGATTATTGATTAGTAATGATAATTGATAGATGATTAATGATTGATAATTAATGTTTGATGATTGATGATTGATGATTGATGATTGATGATTGATGATTGATGATTGATGATTGATGATTGATGATTGATGCTTGATGATTGATTATTGATGATTGATGATTGATAATTGATGGTTGATGATCGGCGATTGACAATTGTTGATTGATGATTGATGATTGATAATTGATGGTTGATGATCGGCGATTGATAATTGGTGATTGATGATTGATGATTGATGATTGATGATTGATGATTGATGATTGATGATTGTGATTGATGATTGATGATTGATGATGATGATTGATGATTGGTGATTGATGACTGATGATTGATGATTTATGTTTGATGATTAACGATTGTTGATTGGTGATTGATGATTGATGATTGATGATTGATGGCTGATGATTGATGATTGATGATTGATGATTGATGATTGATGATTGATGATTGATGATTGTTGATTGATGATTGATGATCGATGATTGATGATTGATGATGATGGTTGATGATTGATGATTGATGATTGATGATGGATGATTGATGATTGATGATTGATGATTTATTATTGATAATTGATGATGATGATTGATGATAGTTGATTGATGATTGATGATTGATGATTGATGATTGATGATTGATGATTGATGATTGATGATTGATGATTGATGATTGATGATTGATGATTGATGATTGATGATTGATGATTGATGATTGATGATTGATGATTGATGATTAATGATTGATGACTGATGATTGTTGTTTTACGATTGACGATTAATGATTGATGATGGTGATTGATGATTGATGATTGATGATTAATGATTGATGATTGATGAATGATGATTGATGAGTGATAACAGATGATTGATGATTGATGATTGATGATTTATGATTGATGATTGATGACTGATGGTTGATGATTTATGATTGATGATTATGATTGTTGATTGGTGATTGGTGATTGACGATTGATGATTGATGATTGATAATTGATGATTGATGATTGATAATTGATGACTGATTATTGATGCTTGATGATTGATGATTGATTGTTGATGATTGATGATTGATGATGGATGATGGATGATTGATGATTGATAATTGGTGATTGATGATTGATAATTGATGACTGATTATTGATGCTTGATGATTGATGATTGATGATTGATGATTGGTTGATTGATGATTGATGATAGATGATTGATGATTAATGATTGATGATTGATGATTGATTATGATGATTGATGATTGATGATTGATGATTGATGATTTTATTAATGATTGATGATTGATGATTGATGATTGAAAAGTGATGGTTGATGATTGATGATTGATGATGGATGATGGATGATTGATGATTGATGATTGATGATTGATGAGTGATGATTGATGATTGATGATTGGATGATTGATGATTGATGATTGATGATTGATGATTGATTATTGATTATTGATTATTGATGATTGATGATTGATGATTGATGATTGATGATTGATGAGTGATGATTATTGATGATTGATGATTGAACATTGATGATTGATGTTTGATGATTGATGATTGATGATTGATGATTGATTATTGATGATTGATGATTGATGATTGAAGATTTATGATTGATGATTGATGATTGATGCCTGAAGATTGATGATTGATGATTGATGATTGATGATAATGATTGATGATTGGTGATGATGATTGATGATTGATGATTGATGATTGATGATGATGATTGATGATTGAGGATTGATGATTGATGAATGATGATTAATGATTGATGATTGATGATTGATGATCGATGATTGATGAATGATGATTGAAGATTGATAATTGGTGATTGATGAGTTGATTATTGATGATTGATGATTGATTATTGATGATTGATGATTGATGATTGATGATTTATGATTGATGATTGATGATTGATGATTGATGATTGATGATTGATGATTGTTGATTGATGATTGATGATTGATGATTGAGGATTGATTATTGATGAATGATGATTGATGATTGATGATGATGATTGATGATTGATGATGGATGATTGATGATTGATGATTGAAAATTGATAATTGGTGATTGATGATTGATTATTGATGATTGATGATTGATTATTGATGATTGATGATTGATGATTTATGATTGATGATTGATGATGATGATTGATGATTGATGATTGATGATTGATGATTGATTATTGATGATTGATGATTGATGATTGATGATTTATGATTGATGATTGATGATTGATGATTGAAGATTGATGATTGATGATTGATTGATTGATGATTGATGATTAATGATTGATGATTGGTGATTGATGATTGATGATTGATGATTGATGATTGATGATTGATGATTGATGATTGATGATTGATGATTGAGGATTGATGATTGATGAATGATGATTGATGATTGATGATTGATGATTGATGATTGATGATTGATGATGGATGATTGATGATTGATGATTGAAGATTGATAATGATGATTGATGATTGATTATTGATGATTGATGATTGATGATTTATGATTGATGATTGATGATTGAAGATTGATGATTGATGATTGATGATTGATGATTGGATGTTTGATGATTAATGATTGATGATTGGTGATTGTATGATTGATGATTGATGATGTGATTGATGATTGATGATTGATGATTGAGGATTGATGATTGATGTTTGATGTTTGATGATTGATGATTGATGATTGATGAGTGGATGATTGATGATTGATGATTGAAGATTGATAATTGGTGATTGATGATTGATATTGATGATTGATGATTGATTATTGATGATTGATGATTGATGATTAATGATTGATGATTGATGAGTGATGGTATAATGATTGATGACTGATGATTGATGGCTTATGATAGATTATTAATGATTGGTTGATTGTAATTGATGATGATGACTGATGATTGATGATTGATGATTGATGATTGATGATTGATGAGTGATGATTTATGATTGATGATTGATGACTGATGATTGATGATTTTTGATTGATGATTAATGATTGTTGATTGGTGATTGATGATTGATGAGTGATGATTGGTGAGTGATGATTGATGGTTGATGATTGATGATTGATGATGGATGATGGATGATTGATGATTAATAATTGATGATTGATGATTGATAATTGATGATTGATGATTGATGATTGATGATTGATGATTGATGATTGGTGATTGGTGATTGGTGATTGATGATTGATGATTGATGATTAATGATTAATGATTGATGATTGATGATTGATTATTGATGATTGATGATTGATGATTGATGATTGATGATTGATGATTGATGATGGATGATTGATGATTGATGATTGAAGATTGATAATTGGTGATTGATGATTGATTATTGATGACTGATGATTGATGATTGATGATTGATGATTGATGATTGATGATTGATTATTGATGATTGATGATTGATGATTGATGATTGATGACTGATGATTGATGATTAATGATTGATGATTGATGATTGGTGATTGATGATTGATGATTGATGATTGATGATTGATGAATGATGATTACTGATTGATGATTGATGATTGATTATTGATGATTGATGGTTGATGATTGATGATTGATGATTGATGATTGATATTTGATGACTGATGATTGATGATTGATGATTGATGATTGATAATTGATAATTGATGATTGATGATTGATGATTGATGATTGATGATTGATGATTGATGATTGATGGTTGATGATTGATGATTGATGATTGATGATTGATGATTGATGATTGATGATTGATGATTGATGATTGATGATTGATGATTGATGATTGATGATTGATGATTGATGATTGATGATTGATGATTGATGATTGATGATTGATGATTGATGATTGATGATTGATGATTGATGATTGATGATTGATGATTGATGAGTGATAACAGATGATTGATGATTGATGATTTATGATTGATGATTGATGACTGATGATTGATGATTTTTGATTGATGATTAATGATTGTTGATTGGTGATTGATGATTGATGAGTGATGATTGGTGAGTGATGATTGATGGTTGATGATTGATGATTGATGATGGATGATGGATGATTGATGATTAACAATTGATGATTGATGATTGATAATTGATGACTGATTATTAATGCTTGATGATTGATGATTGATGATTGGTGATTGGTGATTGGTGATTGATGATTGATGATTGATGATTAATGATTAATGATTGATGATTGATGATTGATGATTGATGATTGATGATTGATGATTGATGATTGATGATTGATGATTGATGATTGATGATTGATGATTGATGATTGATGATTGATGATTGATGATTGAAGATTGATTGTTGATGATTGATGATGAATGATTGATGATTGATTATTGAAGATTGATGATTGATGATTGATGATTGATGATTGATGATTGATGATTGATGATTGATTATTGATGATTGATGATTTATGATTGATAATTGATGATTACTGATGATTGATGATTGAACATTGATGATTCAGGATTGATGATCGATGATTGATAACTGATGATCGATGATTGATGGTAGATAACTGATGATTGATGATTGATGATTTATGATTGGTGATTGATGATTGATGATTGATGATTGATGATTGATGATTGATGATTGATGATTTATGATTGATGATTGTTGATTGATGATTGATGATTGATGATTTATGATTGATGTTTGATGATTGATGATTGTTGATTGATGATTGATGATTGATGCTTGATGATTGATGATTTGGATGGATGATTGATAATTGATAATTGGTGATTGATGATTGATGATTGATGATTGATGATTGATGATGGATGATTGATGATCGATGATACATGATTGATGATTGATGATTGATTATTGATGATTGATGATTGATGATTGATGATTAATGATTGATGATGGATGATTGATGATCGATGATACATGATTGATGATTGATTATTGATGATTGATGATTGATGATTGATGATTAATGATTGATGACTGATGATTGATGATTTATAATTGATGATTAATGATTGATGATTGATAATTGATGGTTGATGATTGATGATTGATGATTGATGATTGATGATTGATGATTGATTATTGATGATTGATGATTGATGATTGATGATTGATGATTGATGACTGATGATTGATGATCTATGATTGATGATTAATGATTGTTGATTGGTGATTGATGATTGATGATTGATGATTGATGATTGATGGTTGATGATTGATGATTGCTGATTGATGATGGATGATGGATGATTGATGATTGATGATTGATATTTGATGACTGATTTTTGAAGTTTGATGATTGATGATTGATGATTGGTGATTGATGATTGATGATTGATGATTGATGATTGATGATTGCTGATTGATGATTAATTATTGATGATTGATGATTGATTATTGATGATTGATGATTGATGATTGATGATTGATGATTGATGATTGATGATTGATGATTGGTAATTTATGATTGATGATTGATGATTGATGACTGATTATTGACGATTGCTAATTGATGATTAATGATTGATGATTGATGATTGAAGCTTGATGATTGATGATTGATGATTGATGATTGATTATTGATGATTGATGATTGATGATTAATGATTTATGATTGATGATTAATGATTGTTGATTGGTGATTGATGATTGATGATTGATGGTTGATGATTGATGTTAGATGATGGATGATTGATGATTGATGAGTGATAACAGATGATTGATGTTTGATGATTGATGATTTATGATTGATGATTGATGACTGATGATTGATGATTGATGATTGATGATTAATGATTGTTGATTGGTAATTGATGATTGATGATTGATGATTGGTGACTGATGACTGATGATTGATGATTGATGATTTATGATTGATGATTAATGATTGTTGATTGGTGATTGATGATTGATGATTGATGGTTGATGATTGATGTTAGATGATGGATGATTGATGATTGATGAGTGATAACAGATGATTGATGTTTGATGATTGATGATTTATGATTGATGATTGATGACTGATGATTGATGATTTATGATTGATGATTAATGATTGTTGATTGGTGATTGATGATTGATGATTGATGATTGATGATTGATGGTTGATGATTGATGATTGATGATGAATGATTGATGATTGATGATTGATGATTGATGATTGATAATTGATGACTGATTATTGATGCTTGATGATTGATGATTGATGATTGATGATTGATGATTGGTGATTGATGATTGATGATTGATGATTGATTATTGATGATTGATGATTGATGATTGATGATTGATGATTGATGATTGATGATTGATGATTGATGATTGATGATTGATGATTGATGATTGATGGTTGATGATTGAAAATTGATGATTGATGATTGATGATTGATGATTGATGATTGATAATTGATGATTGATGATTGATGATTGATGATATATGATTGCTGATTAATGATTGTTGATTGGTGATTGATGATTGATGATTGATGATTGATGATTGATGTTTGATGGTTGATGATTGATGATTAATGATGAATGATGGATGATTGATGATTGATAATTGATGATTGATGATTGATAATTGATGTCTGATTATTGATGCTTGATGATTGATGATTGATGACTGATGACTGGTGATTGATGATTGATGATTGATGATTGATTATTGATGATTGATGATTGATGATTGATGATTGATGATTGATGATTGATGATTGATGATTGATGATTGATGACTGATGATTGATGATTTATGATAGACGATTAATGATTGTTGATTGGTGATTGATGATTGATGATTGATGATTGATGATTGCTGGTTGATGATTGATGATTGATGATTGATGATTGATGATGGATGACGGATGATTGATGATTAATGATTGATGATTGATGATTGATGATTGATGATTGATGATTGATGATTGATGAGTGATAACAGATGATTGATGATTGATGATTTATGATTGATGATTGATGACTGATGATTGATGATTTTTGATTGATGATTAATGATTGTTGATTGGTGATTGATGATTGATGAGTGATGATTGGTGAGTGATGATTGATGGTTGATGATTGATGATTGATGATGGATGATGGATGATTGATGATTAACAATTGATGATTGATGATTGATAATTGATGACTGATTATTAATGCTTGATGATTGATGATTGGTGATTGGTGATTGGTGATTGATGATTGATGATTGATGATTAATGATTAATGATTGATGATTGATGATTGATGATTGATGATTGATGATTGATGATTGATGATTGATGATTGATGATTGATGATTGATGATTGATGATTGATGATTGATGATTGATGATTGATGATTGATGATTGATGATTGAAGATTGATTGTTGATGATTGATGATGAATGATTGATGATTGATTATTGAAGATTGATGATTGATGATTGATGATTGATGATTGATGATTGATGATTGATGATTGATTATTGATGATTGATGATTTATGATTGATAATTGATGATTACTGATGATTGATGATTGAACATTGATGATTCAGGATTGATGATCGATGATTGATAACTGATGATCGATGATTGATGGTAGATAACTGATGATTGATGATTGATGATTTATGATTGGTGATTGATGATTGATGATTGATGATTGATGATTGATGATTGATGATTGATGATTTATGATTGATGATTGTTGATTGATGATTGATGATTGATGATTTATGATTGATGTTTGATGATTGATGATTGTTGATTGATGATTGATGATTGATGCTTGATGATTGATGCTTTGGATGGATGATTGATAATTGATAATTGGTGATTGATGATTGATGATTGATGATTGATGATTGATGATGGATGATTGATGATCGATGATACATGATTGATGATTGATGATTGATTATTGATGATTGATGATTGATGATTGATGATTAATGATTGATGATGGATGATTGATGATCGATGATACATGATTGATGATTGATTATTGATGATTGATGATTGATGATTGATGATTAATGATTGATGACTGATGATTGATGATTTATAATTGATGATTAATGATTGATGATTGATAATTGATGGTTGATGATTGATGATTGATGATTGATGATTGATGATTGATGATTGATTATTGATGATTGATGATTGATGATTGATGATTGATGATTGATGATTGATGATTTATGATTGATGTTTGATGATTGATGATTGTTGATTGATGATTGATGATTGATGCTTGATGATTGATGATTTGGATGGATGATTGATAATTGATAATTGGTGATTGATGATTGATGATTGATGATTGATGATTGATGATGGATGATTGATGATCGATGATACATGATTGATGATTGATGATTGATTATTGATGATTGATGATTGATGATTGATGATTAATGATTGATGATGGATGATTGATGATCGATGATACATGATTGATGATTGATTATTGATGATTGATGATTGATGATTGATGATTAATGATTGATGACTGATGATTGATGATTTATATTTGATGATTAATGATTGATGATTGATAACTGATGGTTGATGATTGATGATTGATGATTGATGATTGATGATTGATGATTGATTATTGATGATTGATGATTGATGATTGATGATTGATGATTGATGACTGATGATTGATGATCTATGATTGATGATTAATGATTGTTGATTGGTGATTGATGATTGATGATTGATGATTGATGATTGATGATTGATGGTTGATGATTGATGATTGCTGATTGATGATGGATGATGGATGATTGATGATTGATGATTGATATTTGATGACTGATTTTTGAAGTTTGATGATTGATGATTGATGATTGGTGATTGATGATTGATGATTGATGATTGATGATTGATGATTGCTGATTGATGATTAATTATTGATGATTGATGATTGATTATTGATGATTGATGATTAATGATTGATGATTGATGATTGATGATTGATGATTGATGATTGATGATTGGTGATTTATGATTGATGATTGATGATTGATGACTGATTATTGACGATTGCTAATTGATGATTAATGATTGATGATTGATGATTGAAGCTTGATGATTGATGATTGATGATTGATGATTGATTATTGATGATTGATGATTGATGATTAATGATTTATGATTGATGATTAATGATTGTTGATTGGTGATTGATGATTGATGATTGATGGTTGATGATTGATGTTAGATGATGGATGATTGATGATTGATGAGTGATAACAGATGATTGATGTTTGATGATTGATGATTTATGATTGATGATTGATGACTGATGATTGATGATTGATGATTGATGATTAATGATTGTTGATTGGTAATTGATGATTGATGATTGATGATTGGTGACTGATGACTGATGATTGATGATTGATGATTTATGATTGATGATTAATGATTGTTGATTGGTGATTGATGATTGATGATTGATGGTTGATGATTGATGTTAGATGATGGATGATTGATGATTGATGAGTGATAACAGATGATTGATGTTTGATGATTGATGATTTATGATTGATGATTGATGACTGATGATTGATGATTTATGATTGATGATTAATGATTGTTGATTGGTGATTGATGATTGATGATTGATGATTGATGATTGATGGTTGATGATTGATGATTGATGATGAATGATTGATGATTGATGATTGATGATTGATAATTGATGACTGATTATTGATGCTTGATGATTGATGATTGATGATTGATGATTGATGATTGGTGATTGATGATTGATGATTGATGATTGATTATTGATGATTGATGATTGATGATTGATGATTGATGATTGATGATTGATG
The DNA here is from genome assembly GCA_954870665.1 of Stratiomys singularior. Classification (NCBI taxonomy): domain Eukaryota; kingdom Metazoa; phylum Arthropoda; class Insecta; order Diptera; family Stratiomyidae; genus Stratiomys; species Stratiomys singularior. Next base: position 18,934 of record CATOZT010000225.1, read on the forward strand.
ATTGATGATTGATGATTGATGATTGATGATTGATGATTGATGGTTGATGATTGAAAATTCATGATTGATGATTGATGATTGATGATTGATGATTGATGATTGATGATTGATGATTGATGATTGATGATTGATGATATATGATTGCTGATTAATGATTGTTGATTGGTGATTGATGATTGATGATTGATGATTGATGATTGATGTTTGATGGTTGATGATTGATGATTAATGATGAATGATGGATGATTGATGATTGATAATTGATGATTGATGATTGATAATTGATGTCTGATTATTGATGCTTGATGATTGATGATTGATGATTGATGACTGATGACTGGTGATTGATGATTGATGATTGATGATTGATTATTGATGATTGATGATTGATGATTGATGATTGATGATTGATGATTGATGATTGATGATTGATGATTGATGACTGATGATTGATGATTTATGATAGACGATTAATGATTGTTGATTGGTGATTGATGATTGATGATTGATGATTGATGATTGCTGGTTGATGATTGATGATTGATGATTGATGATTGATGATGGATGACGGATGATTGATGATTAATGATTGATATTTGATGACTGATTATTGATGTTTGATGATTGATGATTGATGATTGATGATTGATGATTGATGATTGATGATTGATGATTGGTGATTGATGATAGATGATTGATGATTGATGATTGATGATTGCTGATTGATGGTTAATGATTGATGATTGATGATTGATTATTGATGATTGATGATTGATGATTGATGATTGATGATTGATGATTGATGATTGATGATTGGTGATTTATGATTCATGATTGATGATTGATGATTGATGATTGATGATTGATGATTGATGATTGATTATTGATGATTGATGATTGATGATTGATGATTGATGATTGATGATTGATGATTGATGATTGATGATTGATGATATATGATTGCTGATTAATGATTGTTGATTGGTGATTGATGATTGATGATTGATGATTGATGATTGATGATTGATGATTGATGATTGATGATTGATGATTGATGATTGATGGTTGATGATTGATGATTGATGATGAATGATGTATGATTGATGATTGATAATTGATGATTGATGATTGATAATTGATGACTGATTATTGATGCTTGATGATTGATGATTGATGATTGGTGATTGATGATTGATGATTGATGATTGATGATTGATTATTGATGATTGATGATTGATGATTGATGATTGATGATTGATGATTGATGATTGATGATTGATGATTGATGATTGATGACTGATGATTGATGATTTATGATTGATGATTAATGATTGTTGATTGGTGATTGATGATTGATGATTGATGATTGATGATTGATGATTGATGGTTGATGATTGATGATTGATGATTGATGATTGATGATGGATGATGGATGATTGATGATTGATGATTGATGATTGATATTTGATGACTGATTATTGATGTTTGATGATTGATGATTGATAATTGATGATTGATGATTGATGATTGATGATTGATGATTGATGATTGACGATTGATAATTGGTGATTGATGATTGATGATTGATGATTGATGATTCCTGATTGATGATTAATGATTGATGATTGATGATTGATTATTGATGATTGATGATTGATGATTGATGATTGATGATTGATGATTGATGATTGGACATTTATGATTGATGATTGATAATTGATGATTGATGATTGATGATTGATGATTGATGATTGATGATTGATGATTGATGATTGATGATTGATGATTGATGATTGATTATTGATGATTGATGATTGATGATTAATGATTGATGACTGATGATTGATGATTGATGATTAATGATTGTTGATTGGTAATTGATGATTGATGATTGATGATTAGTGATTGATGACTGATGATTGATGATTGATGCTGTATGATTCATGATTAATGATTGTTGATTGGTGATTGATGATTGATGATTGATGGTTGATGATTGATGATTGATGATGGATGATATATGATTGCTGAATAATGATTGTTGATTGGGGATTAATTATTGATGATTGATGATTGATGGTTGATGATTGATGATTGATGATGGATGATGGATGATTGATGATTGATGATTTATGATTGATAATTTATGGTTGATGATTGATGATTGATTATTTATGATTGATGATTGATGATTAATGATTGATGACTGATGATTGATGATTGATGATTGATGATTGATGATTGATGATTGATGATTGATGATTGATGATTGATGATTGATGATTGATGATTGATGATTGATGATTGATGATTGATGATTGATGATTGATGATTGATGATTGATGATTGATGATTGCTGATTGATGATTGATGATTGATGATTGATGATTGAAGATTGATGATTGATGATTGATGATTGATGATTAATGATTGATGACTGATGACTGATGATTGATGATTTATGATTGATGATTAATGATTGTTGTTTGGTGATTGGTGATTGATGATTGATGATTGATGATTGATGATTGATGATTGATGGTTGATGATTGATGATTGATGATGAATGATGGATGATTGATGATTGATAATTGATGATTGATGATTGATAATTGATGACTGATTATTGATGCTTGATGATTGGTGATTGATGATTGATGATTGGTGATTGATGATTGATGATTTATGATTGATTATTGATGATTGATGATTGATGATTGATGATTGATGATTGATGATTGATGATTGACGATTGATGATTGATGAGTGATGATTGATGATTGATGATTGATGATTGATGATTGATCATTGATCATTGATGATTGATGATTGATGATTGATGATTGATGATTACTGATTGATGATTGATGATTGATGTTTGATGATTGATGATTGATGATTGAAGATTGATGGTTTATGATTGATGATTGATGATTGAGGATTGATGATTGACGATTTATGATTGATGATTGATGATTGATGATTGATTAGTGATTATTGATGATTGATGATTGATGATTGATGATTGATGATTGATTAGTGATTATTGATGATTGATGATTGATGATTTATGATTGATGATTGATGATTATTGAAGATTGATGATTGAACATTGATGATTCAGGATTGATGATTGATGATTGATAATTGATGATCGATGATTGATGGTAGATGACTGATGATTGATGATTGATGATTTATGATTGATGATTGTTGATTGATGATTGATGATTGATGATTGATGTTTGATGATTGACGATTGATGATTGATGATTGATGATTGATGATTGATGATTGATGATTGATGATTGATGATTGATGATTGATGATTGATGATTGATGATTGATGATTGATGATTGATGATTGATGATTGATGATTGATGATTGATGATTGATGTTTGATGATTGATGATCGATGATTGAAGATTGATGGTTGATGATTGATGATTGATGATTTATGATTGATGATTGATGATTGATGATTGATGATTGATGATTGATGATTGATGATTGATTAGTGATTATTGATGATTGATGATTGATGATTTATGATTGATGATTGATGATTATTGAAGATTGATGATTGAACATTGATGATTCAGGATTGATGATTGATGATTGATAATTGATGATCGATGATTGATGGTAGATGATTGATGATTGATGATTGATGATTGATGATTGATGATTGATGATTGATGATTGATGATTGATAATTGGTGATTGATGATTGATTATTTATGATTGATGATTGATTATTGATGATTGATGATTTATGATTGATGATTAATGATTGATGATTGATGATTGATGATTGATGATTGATGATACATGATTGATGACTGATGATTGATGATTGATGATTGATGATTAATGATTGTTGACTGGTAATTGATGATTGATGATTGAGTATTGATGATTGAAGATTGATGATTGATTATTGATGAATGATGATTGATGATTGATGACTGATGATTGATGATTTATGATTGATGATTAATGATTGTTAATTGGTGATTGATGATTGATGATTGATGATTGATGATTGATGGTTGATGATTGATGATTGATGATACATGATGGATGATTGATGATTGATGATTGATAATTGATGACTGATTATTGATGTTTGATGTTTGATGATTGATGATTGATGATTGATGATTGATTATTGGTGATTGATGATTGATGATTGATGATTGATGATTGATGATTGATAATTGATGATTGATGATTAATGATTGATGATTGATGATTGATGATTGATGATTGATGATTGATGGTTGACGATTGATGATTGATGATTGATGATTGATGATTGATGATTGATGATTGATGATTAATGATTGATGATTGATGATTGATTATTGATGATTGGTGATTGATGATTGATGATTGATAATTGATGATTGATGGTTGATGATTGATGATTGATGATTGATGATTGATGATTGATGATTGATAATTGATGGTTTATGATCGGCGATTGATAATTGGTGATTGGTGATTGAAGATTGATGATTGATGATTGCTGATTGATGATTGATGATTGGTAATTGATGATATATGATTGATAATTTATGGTTGATGATTGATTATAGATAACTGATGATTGATGATTTATTTATTGATGATTGACGATTGATGATTGATGATTAATGATTGATGATTGTTGATTGATGATTGATGATTGATGATGGATGATTGATGATTGATGATTGGTTATTGGTGATTGATGATTGATGATTGATTATTGATGATTAATGATAATTGATAGATGATTAATGATTGATAATTAATGTTTGATGATTGATGATTGATGATTGATGATGGATGATTGATGATTAATGTTTGATGATTGATGATTGATGATTGATGATTGATGATTGATAATTGATGATTGATGATCGGCGATTGATAATTGGTGGATGATGATTGATGATTGATGATCGATGATCGATGATTGATGATTGATGATTGATGATTGATGATTGGTGATTGATGACTGATGATTGATTATCTATGATTGATGATTAATGATTGTTGATTGGTGATTGATAATTGATGATCGATGATTGATGGTTGATGATTGATGATTGATGATGGATTATTTATGATTGATGATTAATGATTGTTGATTGGTGATTGATGATTGATGATTGATGATTGATGGTTGATGATTGATGATTAATGATGGATGATGTATGATTGATGATTGATGATTTATGATTGATAATTTATGGTTGATGAGTGATGATTGATGATTGATGATTGTTGATTGATGATTGATGATTGATTTTTGATGATTGATGATTGATGATTGATGATTGATGATTGATGATTGATGATTGATAATTGATGATTGATGATTGATGATTGATGATTGATGATTGATGATTGATGATTGATGATTGATGATTGATGATTGATGATTGATGATTGATGATTAATGATTGATGATTGATGATTGATGATTGATGATTGATGATTGATTATTTATGATTGATGACTGATGATTGATGATTTATGATTGACGATTAATGATTGATGATTGATGATTGATGGTTGATGATTGATGATTGATGATTGATGATTAATGATTGATGATTGATGATTGATTATTGATGATTGATGATTGATGAGTGATAACAGATGACTGATGATTGATGATTTATGGTTGATGATTGATGACTGATGATTGATGATTTATGATTGATGATTAATGATTGTTAATTGGTGATTGGTGATTGATGATTGATGCTTGATGATTGATAATTGATGATTGATGATTTATAATTGATGACTGATTATTGATGCTTGATGATTGATGATTGATGGTTGATGATTGATGATTGATGATGGATGATGGATGATGGATGATTGATGATTGATAATTGATGATTGATGATTGATAATTAATGACTGTTATTGATGCTTGATGATTGATGATTGATGATTGATGATTGATGATTGGTGATTGATGATTGATGATTGATGATTGATGATTGATGACTGATGATTGATGATTGATGATATATGATTGATGATTGATGATTGATGATTGATGATTGATGATTGATGATTGATGATTGATGATTGATGATTGATGATTGATGATTGATGATTGATGATTGATGATTGCTGATTAATGATTGTTTATTGGTGATCGATGCTTGATGATTGATGATTGATGTTTGATGATTGATGATTGATGATTGATGGTTGATGATTGATGATTGATGATGAATGATGGATGATTGATGATTGATAATTTATGATTGATGATTGATAATTGATGACGGATTATTGATGCTTGATGATTGATGATTGATGATTGATGATTGATGATTGATGATTGGTGATTGATGATTGATGATTGATGATTGATTATTGATGATTGATGACTGATGATTGATGATTCATGATTGATGACTGATGATTGATGATTGATGATTGATGATTAATGATTGTTGATTGATGATTGATGATTGATGATTGATGATTGATGGTTGATGATTGATGATTGATGATTGATGATGGATGATGGATGATTGATGATTGATGATTGATATTTGATGACTGATTATTGATGTTTGATGATTGATGATTGATGATTGATGATTGATGATTGCTGTTTTATGATTGATGATTGATGATTGATGATTGATGATTGATGATTCCTGATTGATGATTAATGATTGATGATTGATGATTGATTATTGGTGATTGATGATTGATGATTGATGATTGATGATTGATGATTGATGATTGATGATTGATGATTGATGATTGATGATTGATGATTGATAATTGATGATTGGTGATTTATGATTGATGATTGATAATTGATGATTGATGATTGATGATTGATGATTGTTGATTGATGATTGATGATTGATGATTGATGATTGATGATTGATGATTGATGATTGATGATTGATGATTGATTATTGATGATTGATGATTGATGATTAATGATTGATGACTGATGATTGATGATTGATGATTAATGATTGTTGATTGGTAATTGATGATTGATGATTGATGATTGATGATTAGTGATTGATGACTGATGATTGATGATAGATGCTTTATGTTTCATGATAAATGATTGTTGATTGGTGATTGATGATTGATGATTGATGGTTGATGATTGATGATTGATGATGGATGATATATGATTGCTGATTAATGATTGTTGATTGGGGGTTAATGATTGATGATTGATGATTGATGATTGATGGTTGATGATTAATGATTGATGATGGATGACGGATGATAGTTGATTGATGATTGATGATTAATGATTGATAATTTATGGTTGATGATTGATTATTGATGAGTGATGATTGATGATTGTTGATTGATGATTGATGATTGATGATTGATGATTCATGATTGATGATTAATGATTGATGATTGATGATTGATGATGGATGATTGATGATTGATGATTGGTAATTGGTAATTGATGATTGATGATTGATTATTGATGATTAATGATAATTGATAGATGATTAATGATTGATAATTAATGTTTGATGATTGATGATTGATGATTGATGATTGATGATGGATGATTGATGATTGATGATTGATGATTGATGATTGATGATTGATGATTGATGATTGATGATTGATGATTGATGATTGATGATTGATGGTTGATGATTGAAGACTGATGATTGATGGTTGATGATTGATGATTGATGATTGATGATTGATAATTGAATGTTGATGATCGGCGATTAATAATTGGTGGATGATGATTGACGATTGATGATTGATGATTGATGATTGATTATTGATGATTGATGATTGATGATTGGTGATTGATGACTGATGATTGATTATTTATGATTGATGATTAATGATTGTTGATTGGTGATTGATAATTGATGATCGATGATTGATGGTTAATGATTGATGATTGATAATGGATTATTTATGATTGATGATTAATGATTGTTGATTGGTGATTGATGATTGATGATTGATGATTGATGGTTGATGATTGATGATTAATGATGGATGATGGATGATTGATGATTGATGATTTATGATTGATAATTTATGGTTGATGATTGATGATTGAGAATTGTTGATTGATGATTGATGATTGATGATTGATGATTGATAATTGATGATTGATGATTGATGATTGATGATTGATGATTGATGATTGATGATTGATGATTGATGATTGATGATTGATGATTGATGATTGATGATTGATGATTGATGATTGATGATTGATAATTGATGATTGATGATTGATGATTGATGATTGATGATTGATGATTGATGATTGATGATTGATGATTGATGCTTGATGTTTTATGATTGATGATTGTTGATTGATGATTGATGGTTTATGATTGATGATTGATGATTGATGATTGATGATCGATGATTGATGATTGAAAATTGATGATTGATGATTGATGTTTGATGATTGATGATTGATGATTGATGATTGATGATTGATGATTGATGATTGATGATTGTTGATTGTTCATTGATGACTGATGATGGATAATTGATGATTGACGATTGATAATTGGTGATTGATGATTGATGATTGATAATTGATGATTGATGATTGATGATTGATGAACAATGATTGATGATTAATGATTGATGATTAATGATTGATGATTGATGATTGATGATTGATGATTGATGATTGATGATTGATGATAGATAATTGATGATTGATAATTGAACTTTTATGATTGATGATTGATGATTGATGATTGATGATTGATGGTTGATGATTGATGATTGATGATTGATGATTGATGATTGATGATTGATGATTGATGATAGATGATTTATGATTGATGATTGTTGATTGATGATTGATGATTGATGATTGATGATTGATGGTTTATGATTGATGATTGATGATTGATGATTGATGATTGATGATTGATGATCGATGATTGATGATTGAAAATTGATGATTGATGATTGATGTTTGATGATTGATGATTGATGATTGATGATTGATAATTGATGAATGATTATTGATGATTGATGAACAATGATTGATGATTAATGATTGATGATTAATGATTGATGATTGATGCTTGATGATTGATGATTGATGATTGATGATTGATGATTGATGATTGATGATTGATGATTGATAATTGATGATTGATAATTGAATATTTATGATTGATGATTGATGATTGATGATTGATGATTGATGATTGATGATTGATGGTTGATGATTGATGATTGATGATTGATGATTGATGATTGATGATTGATGATTGATGATTGATGATTGATGATAGATGATTTATGATTGATGATTGATGATTGATAATTGATGATTGATGATTGATAATTGATGATTGATGATTGATGATTGATGATTGATGAGTGATGATTGATGATTGATGATTGATGGATTATGGTTGATGATTGATTATTGATTATTGATTATTGTTTATTGATGATTGATGATTGATGATTGATGATTGAAGATATATGACTGATGATTGATTCTTGATGATTAAAGATTGAGGATTGATGATTGATGATTGACGATTGATGATTGATGATTGATGATTGATTATTGATGATTGATAATTGATGATTGATGATTGATGATTGATGATTGATGATTGATGATTGATGATTGATGATGGATGATTGAAGATTGATGATTGATGATTGATGATAGATGACTGATGACTGATGATAAATAATTGATGATTGATGATTGATGATTGATGATTGATAATTGATGATTGATGATTGATAATTGATGATTGATGATTGATGATTGATGATTGATAATTGATGGATTATGATTGATGATTGATTATTGATTATTGATTATTGTTTATTGATGATTGATGATTGATGATTGATGATTGATGATTGAAGATATATGACTGATGATTGATTCTTGATGATTAAAGATTGAGGATTTATGATTGATGATTGGCGATTGATGATTGATGATTGATGATTGATTCTTGATGATTGATAATTAATGATTGATGATTGATGATAGATAATTGATGATTGATAATTGAACTTTTATGATTGATGATTGATGATTGATGATTGATGATTGATGATTGATGGTTGATGATTGATGATTGATGATTGATGATTGATGATTGATGATTGATGATTGATGATTGATGATTGATGATAGATGATTTATGATTGATGATTGATGATTGATAATTGATGATTGATGATTGATAATTGATGATTGATGATTGATGATTGATGATTGATGATTGATGATTGATGATTGATGGATTATGATTGATGATTGATTATTGATTATTGATTATTGATTATTGTTTATTGATGATTGATGATTGATGATTGAAGATATATGACTGATGATTGATTCTTGATGATTAAAGATTGAGGATTGATGATTGATGATTGACGATTGATGATTGATGATTGATGATTGATTATTGATGATTGATAATTGATGATTGATGATTGATGATTGATGGTTGATGATTGATGATTAATGATGGATGATGGATGATTGATGATTGATGATTTATGATTGATAATTTATGGTTGATGATTGATGATTGATGATTGATGATTGTTGATTGATGATTGATGATTGATGATTGATGATTGATGATTGATGATTGATGATTGATGATTGATGATTGATGATTGATGATTGATGATTGATGATTGATGATTGATGATTGATGATTGATGATTGATGATTGATGATTGATGATTGATGATTGATGATTGATGATTGATGATTGATGATTGATGATTGATGATTGATGATTGATGCTTGATGTTTTATGATTGATGATTGTTGATTGTTGATTGATGATTGATGACTGATGATTGATGATGGATGATTGATGATTGATGATTGATGATTGATGATTGATGATTGATGACTGATGATTTATGATTGAAGATTGATTAGTGATAACAGATGATTGATGATTGATGATTTATGAATGATGATTTATGATTGATGATTAGTGATTGATGATTGATGATTGATGATATATGATTGATGATTGATGATTGATGATTGATGATTAATGAGTGATATCAGATGATTGATGATTGATGCTTGATGATTTATGATTGATGATTGTTGATTGATGATTGATGATTGATGATTGATGATTGATGGTTTATGATTGATGATTGATGATTGATGATTGATGATCGATGATTGATGATTGAAAATTGATGATTGATGATTGATGTTTGATGATTGATGATTGATGATTGATGATTGTTGATTGTTCATTGATGACTGATGATGGATAATTGATGATTGACGATTGATAATTGGTGATTGATGATTGATAATTGATGATTGATTATTGATGATTGATGAACAATGATTGATGATTAATGATTGATGATTAATGATTGATGATTGATGATTGATGATTGATGATTGATGATTGATGATTGATGATTGATGATTGATGATTGATGATTGATAATTGATGATTGATAATTGAACATTTATGATTGATGATTGATGATTGATGATTGATGATTGATGGTTGATGATTGATGATTGATGATTGATGATTGATGATTGATGATTGATGATTGATGATTGATGATAGATGATTTATGATTGATGATTGATGATTGATAATTGATGATTGATGATTGATAATTGATGATTGATGATTGATGATTGATGATTGATGATTGATGATTGATGATTGATGATTGATGGATTATGGTTGATGATTGATTATTGATTATTGATTATTGTTTATTGATGATTGATGATTGATGATTGATGATTGAAGATATATGACTGATGATTGATTCTTGATGATTAAAGATTGAGGATTGATGATTGATGATTGACGATTGATGATTGATGATTGATGATTGATTATTGATGATTGATAATTGATGATTGATGATTGATGATTGATGATTGATGATTGATGATTGATGATTGATGATGGATGATTGATGATTGATGATTGATGATTGATGATAGATGACTGATGACTGATGATAAATAATTGATGATTGATAATTGATGATTGATAATTGATGATTGATGATTGATAATTGATGATTGATGATTGATGATTGATGATTGATGGATTATGATTGATGATTGATTATTGATTATTGATTATTGATTATTGATTATTGTTTATTGATGATTGATGATTGATGATTGATGATTGATAATTGATGATTGATGATTGATGATTGATGAACAATGATTGATGATTAATGATTGATGATTAATGATTGATGATTGATGATTGATGATAGATAATTGATGATTGATAATTGAACTTTTATGATTGATGATTGATGATTGATGATTGATGATTGATGGTTGATGATTGATGATTGATGATTGATGATTGATGATTGATGATTGATGATAGATGATTTATGATTGATGATTGATGATTGATAATTGATGATTGATGATTGATAATTGATGATTGATGATTGATGATTGATGATAGATGATTGATGATTGATGGATTATGATTGATGATTGATTATTGATTATTGATTATTGTTTATTGATGATTGATGATTGATGATTGAAGATATATGACTGATGATTGATTCTTGATGATTAAAGATTGAGGATTGATGATTGATGATTGACGATTGATGATTGATGATTGATGATTGATGATTGATGATTGATTATTGATGATTGATAATTGATGATTGATGATTGATGATTGATGGTTGATGATTGATGATTAATGATGGATGATGGATGATTGATGATTGATGATTTATGATTGATAATTTATGGTTGATGATTGATGATTGATGATTGATGATTGATGATTGTTGATTGATGATTGATGATTGATGATTGATGATTGATGATTGATGATTGATGATTGATGATTGATGATTGATGATTGATGATTGATGATTGATGATTGAGGATTGATGATTGATGATTGATGATTGATGATTGATGATTGATGATTGATGATTGATGATTGATGATTGATGATTGATGATTGATGATTGATGATTGATGATTGATGATTGATGATTGATGATTGATGATTGATGATTGATGATTGATGATTGATGATTGATGCTTGATGTTTTATGATTGATGATTGTTGATTTATGATTGATGATTGATGACTGATGATTGATGATTGATGATTGATGATTGATGATTGATGATTGATGATTGATGATTGATGACTGATGATTTATGATTGAAGATTGATTAGTGATAACAGATGATTGATGATTGATGATTTATGAATGATGATTTATGATTGATGATTAGTGATTGATGATTGATGATTGATGATATATGATTGATGATTGATGATTGATGATTGATGATTCATGAGTGATATCAGATGATTGATGATTGATGCTTGATGATTTATGATTGATGATTGTTGATTGATGATTGATGATTGATGATTGATGGTTTATGATTGATGATTGATGATTGATGATTGATGATCGATGATTGATGATTGAAAATTGATGATTGATGGTTGATGTTTGATGATTGATGATTGATGATTGATGATTGATGATTGTTGATTGTTCATTGATGACTGATGATGGATAATTGATGATTGACGATTGATAATTGGTGATTGATGATTGATGATTGATAATTGATGATTGATTATTGATGATTGATGAACAATGATTGATGATTAATGATTGATGATTAATGATTGATGATTGATGATTGATGATTGATGATTGATGATTGATGATTGATGATTGCTGATTGATGATTGATGATTGATAATTGATGATTGATAATTGAACATTTATGATTGATGATTGATGATTGATGGTTGATGATTGATGATTGATGATTGATGATTTATGATTGATGATTGATGATAGATGATTTATGATTGATGATTGATGATTGATAATTGATGATTGATGATTGATAATTGATAATTGATGATTGATGATTGATGATTGATGATTGATGATTGATGATTGATGATTGATGATTGATGATTGATGATTGATGATTGATGATTGATGATTGATGGATTATGGTTGATGATTGATTATTGATTATTGATTATTGTTTATTGATGATTGATGATTGATGATTGATGATTGAAGATATATGACTGATGATTGATTCTTGATGATTAAAGATTGAGGATTGATGATTGATGATTGACGATTGATGATTGATGATTGATTATTGATGATTGATAATTGATGATTGATGATTGATGATTGATGATTGATGATTGATGATTGATGATTGATGATTGATGATGGATGATTGATGATTGATGATTGATGATTGATGATAGATGACTGATGACTGATGATAAATAATTGATGATTGATGATTGATAATTGATAATTGATGATTGATGATTGATAATTGATGATTGATGATTGATGATTGATGATTGATGGATTATGATTGATGATTGATTATTGATTTTTGATTATTGCTTATTGATGATTGATGATTGATGATTGATGATTGAAGATATATGACTGATGATTGATTCTTGATGATTAAAGATTGAGGATTTATGATTGATGATTGGCGATTGATGATTGATGATTGATGATTGATTCTTGATGATTGATAATTAATGATTGATGATTGATGATTGATGATTGATGATTGATGATTGATGCTTGATGATTAATGATTAATGATTGATCATTGATGATTGATGGTTGATGATTATTGATTGAGGATTGACGATTGATGATTGATGATAGACGATTGATGATATATGATTGATGATTGATGATTGATGATTGATGATTGATGATTGATGATTGATGATTGATGATTGATGATTGATGATTGATGATTGAGGATTGATGATTGATGATTGTTGATTGCTGAGTGCAGAGTGATGATCGATGACTGATGGTTGATGATTGATCAGAGATGATTGATGATTGTTGATTGATGATTATTGATTTATAATTGATAATTGATGATTGATGATTGATGATTGATGATTGATGATTGATGATTGATAATTTATGATTGATGATTGATGATTGATAATTGATGATTGGTGATTTATGATTGATAATTGATGATTGATGATTGATGATTGATGATTGTTGATTGATGATTGATGATTGATGATTGATGATTGATGATTGATAATTGATGATTGGTGATTTATGATTGATGATTGATAATTGATGATTGATGATTGATGATTGTTGATTGATGATTGATGATTGGTGATTGATGATTGATGATTGATGATTGATGATTTATGATTTATGATTGATGATTGATGATTGATGATTGATAATTGATGATTGGTGATTTATGATTGATGATTGATGATTGATAATTGCTGTTTGGTGATTGATGATTGATGATTCCTGATTGATGAATAATGATTGATGATTGATGATTGATGATTGATGATTGATAATTGATGATTGGTGATTTATGATTGATGATTGATAATTGATGATTGATGATTGATGATTGATGATTGATAATTGTTGATTGATGATTGATGATTGATGATTGATGATTGATTATTGAAAATTGATGATTGATGATTAATGATTGATGACTGATGATTGATGATTGATGATTAATGATTGTTGATTGGTAATTGATGATTGATGATTGATGATTGATGATTAGTGATTGATGACTGATGATTGATGATTGATGCTTTATGATTCATGATAAATGATTGTTGATTGATGGTTAATGATTGATGATTGATGATGGATGATATATGATTGCTGATTAATGATTGTTGATTGGGGATTAATGATTGATGATTGATGTTTGATGATTGATGGTTGATGATTGATGATTGATGATGGATGATGGATGATTGATGATTGATGATTGATGATTAATGATTGATAATTTATGGTTGATGATTGATTATTGATGATTGATGATTGATGATTGTTGATTGATGATTGATGATTGATGATTCATGATTGATGATTAATGATTGATGATTGTTGATATATGATTGATGATGGATGATTGATGATTGATGATTGGTAATTGGTAATTGGTTATTGATGATTGATGATTGATGATTGATTATTGATGATTAATGATAATTGATATTTGATTAATGATTGATAATTAATGTTTGATGATTGATGATTGATGATTGATGATTGATGATTGATGATTTATGATGGATGATTGATGATTGGTGATTGATGATTGATGATTGATGATTGATGATTGATGGTTGATGATTGATGACTGATGATTGATGGTTGATGGATTGATGATTGATGATTGATGATTGATGATTGTTAATTGAATGTTGATGATCGGCGATTGATAATTGGTGGATGATGATTGATGATTGATGATTGATGATTGATGATTGATGATTGATGATTGATGATTGATGATTGATGATTGATGATTGATGATTGGTGATTGATGACTGATGATTGATTATTTATGATTGATGATTAATGATTGTTGATTGGTGATTGATAATTGATGATCGATGATTGATGGTTGATGATTGATGATTGATAATGGATTATTTATGATTGATGATTAATGATTGTTGATTGGTGATCGATGATTGATGATTGATGATTGATGATTGATGATTGATGGTTGATGATTGATGATTAATGATGGATAATGGATGATTGATGATTGATGATTTATGATTGATAATTTATGGTTGATGATTGATGATTGATGATTGATGATTGATGATTGATGTTTGATGATTGATGATTGATGATTGATGATTGATGATTGATAAATGATGATTGATGATTGATGATTGATGATTGATGATTGATGCTTGATGTTTTATGATTGATGATTGTTGATTGATGATTGGTGATTAATGATTGATGATTGGTGATTGATGATTGATGATTGATTAGTGATAACATTTGAGTGATGATTGATGATTTATGAATGATGATTTATGATTGATGATTAGTGATTGATGATTGATGATTGATGATATATGATTGATGATTGATGATTGATGATTGATGATTAATGAGTGATATCAGATAATTGATGATTGATGCTTGATGATTTATTATTGATGATTGTTGATTGATGATTGATGATTGATGATTGATGATTGATGATTGATGGTTTATGATTGATGATTGATGATTGATGATTGATGATTGATGATTGATGATTGATGATTGATGATCGATGATTGATGATTGAAAATTGATGATTGATGATTGATGTTTGATGTTTGATGTTTGATGATTGATGATTGATGATTGATGATTAATGATTGTTGATTGTTCATTGATGACTGATGATGGATAATTGATGATTGACGTTTGATAATTGGTGATTGATGATTGATGATTGATAATTGATGATTGATGATTGATGAACAATGATTGATGATTAATGATTGATGATTAATGATTGATGATTGATGATTGATGATTGATGATTGATGACTGATGATTGATGATTGATGATTGATAATTGATGATTGATGATTGATGATTGATGATTGATGATTGATGATTGATGATTGATGATTGATGATTGATGATTGATGATTGATGATTGATGATTGATGATTGATGATTGATGATAGATGATTTATGATTGATGATTGATGATTGATAATTGATGATTGTTGATTGATAATTGATGATTGATGATTGATGACTGATGATTGATGGATTATGATTGATGATTGATTATTGATTATTGATTATTGATTATTGATTATTGTTTATTGATGATTGATGATTGATGATTGATGATTGAAGATATATGACTGATGATTGATTCTTGATGATTAAAGATTGAGGATTGATGATTGATGATTGACGATTGATGATTGATGATTGATGATTGATTATTGATGATTGATAATTGATGATTGATGATTGATGATTGATGATTGATGATTGATGATTGATGATTGATGATTGATGATGGATGATTGATGATTGATGATTGATGATAGATGACTGATGACTGATGATAAATAATTGATGATTTATGATTGATGATGGATGGTTGATAATTGATTATTGATGATTGATAATTGATGATTGATGATTGATGATTGATGATTGATGGATTATGATTGATGATTGATTATTGGTTATTGATTATTGTTAATTGATGATTGATGATTGATGATTGAAGATATATGACTGATGATTAATTCTTGATGTTTAAAGATTGAGGATTGATGATTGATGATTGACGATTGATGATTGATGATTGATGATTGATTCTTGACGATTGATAATTAATGATTGATGATTGATGATTGATGATTGATGCTTGATGATTAATGATTAATGATTGATCATTGATGATTGATGGTTGATGATTAATGATTGAGGATTGACGATTGATGATTGATGATAGATGATTGATGATATATGATTGATGATTGATGATTGATGATTGATGATTGATGATTGATGATTGATGATTGATGATTGATGATTGTTGATTGCTGAGTGCAGAGTGATGATCGATGACTGATGGTTGATGATTGATCAGAGATGATTGATGATTGTTGATTGATGATTAATATTTATGATTGATAATTGATGATTGATGATTGATGATTGATGATTGATGATTTATGATTGATGATTGATGATTGATAATTAATAATTGATGATTGATGATTGATGATTGATGATTGATGATTGATGATTGATGATTGATGATTGATGATTCATGATTGATGATTGATGATTGATGATTGATGATTTATGAGATATGATTGATGATTGTTGATTGATGATTGATGATTTATGATTGATGACTGATGAATGATGATTGATGATTGATGATTGATGATTGATTATTGATGATTGTCAATTAATGACTGATGATTGGTGATTGATGAGGGTTGATTGATGATTGTTGATGGATGATTGATGATTTATGATTCATCATTGATGATTGATGATTGATGGTTGATGATTGATGATTGATGATTGATGGTTGATGATTAATGATTGATGATAGATGACTGATGATTGATGACTGGTGACTGATAATTAATGATTGATGATTTATGTTTGATGATTGATGACTGATGATAAATGATTCATGATTGATAATTGATGATTGATGACTGATGATTGATGATTGATGATTGATTATTGATGGTTGAAGGTTGATGATTGATGATTGATGATTGATGATTGATGATTGATGACTGATGACTGATGATTGATGGTTGATGTATACTGATTGAGGATTGATGATTGATGATTGATGATTGATGATTGATGATTGATGATTGATGATTGATGATTGATGATTGATGATTTATGATTGATAATTGATGATTGATGGTTGATGATTGATGATTGATGATTGATCATTGATGATTGATGAGTGATAACAGATGATTGAGATTTGATGATTGATCGTTGATGATTGATGATTGATTTTTGATGATTGATGATTGATGATTGATGGTTGATGATTGATGATTTATGATTGATAATTGATGATTGATGGTTGATGATTGATGATTGATGATTGATGAGTGATGATTGATGATTGATGATTGATGATTGATGATTAATGATTGATGACTGATGATTGATGATTGATGATTAATGATTGATGATTGATGATTGATGATTGATTATTGATGATTGATGATTGATGATTGATGATTGATGATTGATGATTGATGATTGATGATTGACGATTGATGATTGATGATTGGTGATTGATGATTGATGATTGATGATTGATGATTTATGATTGATGAGTGATAACAGATGATTGAGATTTGATGATTGATGGTTGATGATTGATGATTGATGATTGATGATTGATGATTGATGATTGATGATTAATGATTGATGACTGATGATTGATGATTGATGATTTATGATTGATGATTGATGATTGATGATATATGATATATGATTGATGATTGATGATTGATGATTGATGATTGAGTATTAATGATTGATGATTGATGATTGATGATTGATGATTGATGATTGATCATTGATGATTGATCATTGATGATTGATCATTGATGATTTGCGATTGATGATTGATGCTTCGTGACTGAAGATTGATGATTGATGATTGATGCTAGATGATTGATGGTTGATGATTGAAGATTGATGATTGATGATTGATGATTGATGTTTGATGATTAATGATTGATGACTGATGATTGATGATTGATGATTAATGATTGATGGTTGATGATTGATGATTGATGATTGATGATTGATGGATTATGATTGATGATTGATTATTGATTTTTGATTATTGTTTATTGATGATTGATGATTGATAATTGATGATTGAAGATATATGACTGATGATTGATTCTTGATGATTAAAGATTGAGGATTTATGATTGATGATTGGCGATTGATGATTGATGATTGATGATTGATTCTTGATGATTGATAATTAATGATTGATGATTGATGATTGATGATTGATGATTGATGATTGATGCTTGATGATTAATGATTAATGATTGATCATTGATGATTGATGGTTGATGATTATTGATTGAGGATTGACGATTGATGATTGATGATAGACGATTGATGATATATGATTGATGATTGATGATTGATGATTGATGATTGATGATTGATGATTGATGATTGATGATTGATGATTGATGATTGATGATTGATGATTGTTGATTGCTGAGTGCAGAGTGATGATCGATGACTGATGGTTGATGATTGATCAGAGATGATTGATGATTGTTGATTGATGATTATTGATTTATAATTGATAATTGATGATTGATGATTGATGATTGATGATTGATGATTGATGATTTATGATTGATGATTGATGATTGATAATTGATGATTGGTGATTTATGATTGATGATTGATAATTGATGATTGATGATTGATGATTGATGATTGTTGATTGATGATTGATGATTGATGATTGATGATTGATGATTGATGATTGATAATTGATGATTGGTGATTTATGATTGATGATTGATAATTGATGATTGATGATTGATGATTGATGATTGTTGATTGATGATTGATGATTGGTGATTGATGATTGATGATTGATGATTGATGATTTATGATTTATGATTGATGATTGATGATTGATGATTGATAATTGATGATTGGTGATTTATGATTGATGATTGATGATTGATAATTGCTGTTTGGTGATTGATGATTGATGATTCCTGATTGATGAATAATGATTGATGATTGATGATTGATGATTGATGATTGATAATTGATGATTGGTGATTTATGATTGATGATTGATAATTTATGATTGATGATTGATGATTGATAATTGTTGATTGATGATTGATGATTGATGATTGATGATTGATGATTGATTATTGAAAATTGATGATTGATGATTAATGATTGATGACTGATGATTGATGATTGATGATTAATGATTGTTGATTGGTAATTGATGATTGATGATTGATGATTGATGATTAGTGATTGATGACTGATGATTGATGATTGATGCTTTATGATTCATGATAAATGATTGTTGATTGATGGTTGATGATTGATGATTGATGATGGATGATATATGATTGCTGATTAATGATTGTTGATTGGGGATTAATGATTGATGATTGATGTTTGATGATTGATGGTTGATGATTGATGATTGATGATGGATGATGGATGATTGATGATTGATGATTGATGATTAATGATTGATAATTTATGGTTGATGATTGATTATTGATGATTGATGATTGATGATTGTTGATTGATGATTGATGATTGATGATTCATGATTGATGATTAATGATTGATGATTGTTGATATATGATTGATGATGGATGATTGATGATTGATGATTGGTAATTGGTAATTGGTTATTGATGATTGATGATTGATGATTGATTATTGATGATTAATGATAATTGATATTTGATTAATGATTGATAATTAATGTTTGATGATTGATGATTGATGATTGATGATTGATGATTGATGATTGATGATTGATGATGGATGATTGATGATTGGTGATTGATGATTGATGATTGATGATTGATGATTGATGGTTGATGATTGATGACTGATGATTGATGGTTGATGGATTGATGATTGATGATTGATGATTGATGATTGTTAATTGAATGTTGATGATCGGCGATTGATAATTGGTGGATGATGATTGATGATTGATGATTGATGATTGATGATTGATGATTGATGATTGATGATTGATGATTGATGATTGGTGATTGATGACTGATGATTGATTATTTATGATTGATGATTAATGATTGTTGATTGGTGATTGATAATTGATGATCGATGATTGATGGTTGATGATTGATGATTGATAATGGATTATTTATGATTGATGATTAATGATTGTTGATTGGTGATCGATGATTGATGATTGATGATTGATGATTGATGATTGATGGTTGATGATTGATGATTAATGATGGATAATGGATGATTGATGATTGATGATTTATGATTGATAATTTATGGTTGATGATTGATGATTGATGATTGATGATTGATGATTGATGTTTGATGATTGATGATTGATGATTGATGATTGATGATTGATAAATGATGATTGATGATTGATGATTGATGATTGATGCTTGATGTTTTATGATTGATGATTGTTGATTGATGATTGGTGATTAATGATTGATGATTGGTGATTGATGATTGATGATTGATTAGTGATAACATTTGAGTGATGATTGATGATTTATGAATGATGATTTATGATTGATGATTAGTGATTGATGATTGATGATTGATGATTGATGATATATGATTGATGATTGATGATTGATGATTAATGAGTGATATCAGATAATTGATGATTGATGCTTGATGATTTATTATTGATGATTGTTGATTGATGATTGATGATTGATGATTGATGATTGATGGTTTATGATTGATGATTGATGATTGATGATTGATGATTGATGATTGATGATTGATGATTGATGATCGATGATTGATGATTGAAAATTGATGATTGATGATTGATGTTTGATGTTTGATGTTTGATGATTGATGATTGATGATTGATGATTAATGATTGTTGATTGTTCATTGATGACTGATGATGGATAATTGATGATTGACGTTTGATAATTGGTGATTGATGATTGATGTTTGATAATTGATGATTGATGATTGATGAACAATGATTGATGATTAATGATTGATGATTAATGATTGATGATTGATGATTGATGATTGATGATTGATGACTGATGATTGATGATTGATGATTGATAATTGATGATTGATGATTGATGATTGATGATTGATGATTGATGATTGATGATTGATGATTGATGATTGATGATTGATGATTGATGATTGATGATTGATAATTGATGATTGATGATAGATGATTTATGATTGATGATTGATGATTGATAATTGATGATTGATGATTGATAATTGATGATTGATGATTGATGACTGATGATTGATGGATTATGATTGATGATTGATTATTGATTATTGATTATTGATTATTGATTATTGTTTATTGATGATTGATGATTGATGATTGATGATTGAAGATATATGACTGATGATTGATTCTTGATGATTAAAGATTGAGGATTGATGATTGATGATTGACGATTGATGATTGATGATTGATGATTGATTATTGATGATTGATAATTGATGATTGATGATTGATGATTGATGATTGATGATTGATGATTGATGATTGATGATTGATGATTGATGATTGATGATTGATGATGGATGATTGATGATTGATGATTGATGATAGATGACTGATGACTGATGATAAATAATTGATGATTTATGATTGATGATGGATGGTTGATAATTGATGATTGATGATTGATAATTGATGATTGATGATTGATGATTGATGATTGATGGATTATGATTGATGATTGATTATTGGTTATTGATTATTGTTAATTGATGATTGATGATTGATGATTGAAGATATATGACTGATGATTAATTCTTGATGTTTAAAGATTGAGGATTGATGATTGATGATTGACGATTGATGATTGATGATTGATGATTGATTCTTGACGATTGATAATTAATGATTGATGATTGATGATTGATGATTGATGCTTGATGATTAATGATTAATGATTGATCATTGATGATTGATGGTTGATGATTAATGATTGAGGATTGACGATTGATGATTGATGATAGATGATTGATGATATATGATTGATGATTGATGATTGATGATTGATGATTGATGATTGATGATTGATGATTGTTGATTGCTGAGTGCAGAGTGATGATCGATGACTGATGGTTGATGATTGATCAGAGATGATTGATGATTGTTGATTGATGATTAATATTTATGATTGATAATTGATGATTGATGATTGATGATTGATGATTGATGATTTATGATTGATGATTGATGATTGATAATTAATAATTGATGATTGATGATTGATGATTGATGATTGATGATTGATGATTGATGATTCATGATTGATGATTGATGATTGATGATTGATGATTTATGAGATATGATTGATGATTGTTGATTGATGATTGATGATTTATGATTGATGACTGATGAATGATGATTGATGATTGATGATTGATGATTGATTATTGATGATTGTCAATTAATGACTGATGATTGGTGATTGATGAGGGTTGATTGATGATTGTTGATGGATGATTGATGATTTATGATTCATCATTGATGATTGATGATTGATGGTTGATGATTGATGATTGATGGTTGATGATTAATGATTGATGATAGATGACTGATGATTGATGACTGGTGACTGATAATTAATGATTGATGATTTATGTTTGATGATTGATGACTGATGATAAATGATTCATGATTGATAATTGATGATTGATGACTGATGATTGATGATTGATGATTGATTATTGATGGTTGAAGGTTGATGATTGATGATTGATGATTGATGATTGATGACTGATGACTGATGATTGATGGTTGATGTATACTGATTGAGGATTGATGATTGATGATTGATGATTGATGATTGATGATTGATGATTGATGATTGATGATTTATGATTGATAATTGATGATTGATGGTTGATGATTGATGATTGATGATTGATGATTGATCATTGATGATTGATGAGTGATAACAGATGATTGAGATTTGATGATTGATCGTTGATGATTGATGATTGATGATTGATGATTGATGATTGATGATTGATGGTTGATGATTGATGATTTATGATTGATAATTGATGATTGATGGTTGATGATTGATGATTGATGATTGATGAGTGATGATTGATGATTGATGATTGATGATTGATGATTGATGATTAATGATTGATGACTGATGATTGATGATTGATGATTAATGATTGATGATTGATGATTGATGATTGATTATTGATGATTGATGATTGATGATTGATGATTGATGATTGATGATTGATGATTGATGATTGATGATTGACGATTGATGATTGATGATTGGTGATTGATGATTGATGATTGATGATTGATGATTTATGATTGATGAGTGATAACAGATGATTGAGATTTGATGATTGATGGTTGATGATTGATGATTGATGATTGATGATTGATGATTGATGATTGATGATTAATGATTGATGACTGATGATTGATGATTGATGATTGATGTTTGATGATTAATGATTGATGACTGATGATTGATGATTGATGATTAATGATTGATGGTTGATGATTGATGATTTATGATATATGATTGATGATTGATGATTGATGATTGATGATTGAGTATTAATGATTGATGATTGATGATTGATGATTGATGATTGATGATTGATGATTGATCATTGATGATTGATCATTGATGATTGATCATTGATGATTTGCGATTGATGATTGATGCTTCGTGACTGAAGATTGATGATTGATGATTGATGCTAGATGATTGATGGTTGATGATTGAAGATTGATGATTGATGATTGATGATTGATGATTGATGTTTGATGATTAATGATTGATGACTGATGATTGATGATTGATGATTAATGATTGATGGTTGATGATTGATGATTTATGATTGATGATTGATGATTGATGATTGATGATTGATAACTGATGATTGATGATTGATGATTGCTGATTGATGATTGATGATAGATTGCTGATTATTGATGATTGATGATTAATGATTGAGGATTGATGATTTATGATTGACGATTGATGATTGATGATTGATGATTGATGATTGATGATTGATGATTGATGATTGATGATTAATGATTGATGATTGATGATTGATGATTGATGATTGATCATTGATGATTGATCATTGATGATTGATCATTGATGATTTGCGATTGATGATCGATGCTTCGTGACTGAAGATTGATGATTGATGATTGATGCTAGATGATTGCTGGTTGATGATTGATCATTGATGATTTGCTATTGATGATTGAGGCTTCGTGACTTAAGATTGATGATTGATGATTGATGGTTGATGATTAATGATTGATGATTGATGATTGATGATTGTTGATTGCTGATTGCAGAGTGATGATTTATGACTGATGATTGATGATTGATGTGAGATGATTGATGATTGTTTATTGATGGTTCATGATTTATTATTGATAATTGATGATTGATGATTGATGATTGATGGTTGATGATGGGTGATTGATGACTGATGATTGCTGATTGCAGAGTGATGATTGATGATTGATGATTTATGATTGATGAATGATGATTGATGATTGATGATCGATAATTGATGATTGATGATAGATTATTGATGATTGATAATTGATGATTGATGATTGAAGATTGATGATTGATGATTGATGATTGATGATTGATGATTGATGAATGATGATTGATGATTGATTATTGATGATTGATGATTGCAGAGTGATGATTGATGAATGATGATTGATGATTGATGAGAGATGATTGATGATTGTTCAGTGATGATTGATGATTGATCATTGATGATTGATGGTTGATGATTGATGATTGATGATTGATGATTTATAGTTGCTGATTGCAGAGTGTTGATTGATGACTGATGATTGATGATTTATGATTGTTGATTGATGATTAATGATTGATGATTGATGATTTATAATTGATGATTGATAATTGATGATTGATGATAGATGACTGATGATTGATGATTGATGATTGATGATTGATGATTGATGATTGATGATTTATGAGTCATGAATGATGAATGATGATTGATGATTGATGATAGATGACTGATGATTGATGATTCATGATTGAGGATTGATAATTGATGATTGATGATTGATGATTGTTGATTGAAAATTGATGATTGATGATTGATGATTTATGATTGATGAATGTTGATTGCTGATTGATGATTGAAGATTGATGATTGATGATTGATGGTTGATGATTGATGATTGATGATTGATGATTGATGGTTGCTGATTGCAGAGTGTTGATTGATGACTGATGATTGACGATTTATGATTGTTGATTGATGATTGATGATTGATGATTTATAATTGATGATTGATGATTGATAATTGATGATTGATGATAGATGACTGATGATTGATGATTGATGACTGATGATTGATGATTGATGATTTATGAGTGATGAATGATGATTGATGATTGATGATTGATGATTGATGATAGATGACTGATGATTGATGGTTGATAATTGATGATTGATGATTGATGATTGATGATTGATGAATGATGATTGATGATTGATGATTGATGATTGATGATTGATGATTGATAATTGATGATTGATGATTGATGGTTGATGATTGATGATTGATGATTGATGATTGATGATTGATGATTGATGATTGATGATTGATGATTGATGATTGATGATTGATAATTGATGATTGATGATTGCAGAGTGATGATTGATGAATGATGATTGATGATTGATTAGAGATGATTGATGATTGTTCAGTGATGATTGAAGATTGATGATTGATGGTTGATGATTGATGATTGATGATTGATGATTGATGATTGATGGTTGCTGATTGCAGAATGTTGATTGATGACTGATGATTGATGATTGATGATTGATGATTGATGATTGATGATTGGTGATTGATGATTAATAATTGATGATTGATGATTGAAAATTGATGATTGATGATAGATGACTGATGATTGATGATTGATGACTGATGATTGATGATTGATGATTTATGAGTGATGAATGATGATTGGTGATTGATGATTGATGATTGATGATAGATGACTGATGATTGATGATTGATGATTGAGGATTGATAATTGATGATTGATGATTCAAAATTGATGATTGATGATTGATGATTGACGATTGATGATTGATGATTGATGATTGATGATTGATGATTGATGATTTTTGATTGCTGATTGCAGAGTGATGATTGATGACTGATGATTGATGATTGATGTGAGATGATTGATGATTGATGATTGATGATTGAATATTGATGATTGATGATTGATAATTGATGATTGATGATTGATAATTGATGATTGAGGATTGATGATTGTTGATTGATGATAGATGACTGATGATTGATGATTGATGATTGATGATTGATGATTGATAATTGATGATTGATGATTGATGGTTGATGATTGATGATTGATGGTTGATGATTGATGATTGATGATTGATGATTGCCTATTGATGATTGATGATTGATGATTGATGATTGATGATTGATGATTAATGATTTATGATTGATGATTGATGATTGATAATTGATGATTGATGATTGATGATTGATGATTGATGATTGATGATTGATGATTGATGATTGATGATTGATGATTGATGATTGGTGATTGATGATTTATGATTGATTATTGATGAATGCTATTTGATGATTGATGATTGATGATTGATGATTTATGATTGATGATTGATCATTGATGATTTGTGATTGATGTTTGATGCTTCATGACTGATGATTGATGATTGTTGATTGATGATTGTTGATTGATGATTGATCATTGATGATTTGTGATTGATGATTGATAATTTATGATTGCTAATTGATGATTGATGATTGATGGTTGATGATTGATGATTTATGATTGATAATTGATGATTGATGATTGATGGTTGATGATTGATGATTGGTGATAGATGACTGATGATAGATGACTGATGATTGATGATTGATGATTGATGATTGATGATTGATGATTGATGATTGATGTATGATTGGTGATTGATGATTGATGATTGATGATTGATGATTGATGATTGATGATTGATGATTGATGATTGATGTTTTATGATTTATGATTGAAGATTGATAATTGATGATTGATGATTGATGATTGATGATTGATGATTGATGATTGATGATTGATGATTGATGATTGATGATTGATGATTGATGATTGATGGTTGATGATTGATGATTGATTATTGATGATTGATGATTGCAGAGTGATGATTGATGACTGATGATTGATGATTGATGAGAGATGATTGATGATTGTTCATTGATGATTGATGATTGATGGTTGATGATTGATGGTTGATGATTGATGATTGATGATTCATGATTGCTGATTGCACAGTGATGATTGATGACTGATGATTGATGATTTATGACTGTTGATTGATGATTGATGATTGATGATTGATGATTGATGATTGATGATTGATGATTGATGATTGATGATTGATGATTGATGATAGATGACTGATGATTGATGACTGATGATTGAGGATTGATGATTGATGATTGATGATTGACGATTGATGATTGATGATTAATGATTGATGATTGATGATTGATGATTGATGATTGATGATTGATGATTGATGATTGATGATTGCTGATTGATGATTGATGATTGATGATTGATGATTGATGATTAATGATTGATGATTGATGATTGATGATTGATGATTGATGATTGATGATTGATGATTGATGATTGATGATTGATGATTGATGATTGATGATTGATGATTGATGATTGATGATTGATGATTGATGATTGATGATTGATGATTGATGATTGATGATTGATGATTGATGATTGATGATTGATGATTGATGATTGATGATTGATGATTGATGATTGATGAGTGATGATTGATGATTGATGATTGATGATTGATGATTGATGATTGATGATTGATGATTGATAATTGATGATTGTTGATTGCTGATTGCAGAGTGATGATTGATGACTGATGATTGATGATTGATGATTGATGATGGATGATTGATGGTTGATGGTTGATGATTGATGATAGATGACTGATGATTGATGATCGATGACTGATGACTGATGATTGATCATTGATGATTTATGAGTGATGAATGATGATTGATGATTGATGATTGATGATTGATGATTGATGATAGATGACTGATGATTGATGATTGATGATTGTTGATTGATGATTGATGATTGATGATTGATGTGAGATGATTGACGATTGTTTATTGATGGTTGATGATTTATTATTGATAATTGATGATTGATGATTGATGGTTGACGATGGATGATTGATGACTGATGATTGCTGATTGCAGAGTGATGATTGATGATTACTGATTGATGAATGATGATTGATGATTGATGATTGATGATTGATGATTGATAATTGATAATTGATGATAGATGATTGATGATTGATAATTGATGATTGATGACTGATGATTGATGATTGATGTGAGATGATTGATGATTGTTTATTGATGGTTGATGATTTATTATTGATAATTGATGATTGATGATTGATGGTTGATGATGGGTGATTGATGACTGATAATTGCTAATTGCAGAGTGATGATTGATGATTGTTGATTTATGATTGATGAATGATGATTGATGATTGATGATTGATAATTGATGATTGATGATGGATGATTGATGATTGATAATTGATGATTTATGATTGATGACTGATGATTGGTGATTGATGATTGATGATTGATGATTGATGATTGATGATTGATGATTGATAATTAATGATTGATGATTGATGATTGATGATTGATGATTGATGATTGATGATTGATGATTGATAATTGATGATTGATGATTGCAGAGTGATGATTGATGTATGATTATTAATGATTGATGAGAGATGATTGATGATTGTTCAGTGATGATTGATGATTGATGATTGATGATTGATGATTGATGATTGATGGTTGATGATTGATGATTGATGATTGATGATTGATGGTTGCTGATTGCAGAGTGTTGATTGATGACTGATGATTGATGAATTATAATTGTTGATTGATGATTGATTCTTGACGATCGATGATTTATAATTGATGATTGATGATTGATGATTGATGATTGATGATTGATGACTGATGATTGATGATTGATGAGAAATGATTGATGATTTTTGTTTGATGATTAATGATTTATGATTGATAATTGATGATTGATGATTGATGGTTGATGATTGATAAATGGTGATTGATGATTGATGATTGATGATTGATGTTTGATGATTGATGATTGATTATTGATGATTGATGATTGATGATTGATGATTGATGATTGATGATTGATGATTGATGATTGATGATTGATGATTGATGATTGATGATAGATGACTGATGATAGATGACTGATGATTGATGATTGATGATTGATGATTGATGAGTGATGATTGATGATTGATGATTGATAATTGATGATTGATGATTGATGATTGATGATTTATGATTGATGATTGATGATTGATGATTGATGATTGATGATTGATGATTGATGATTGATGATTGATGATTGATGATTGATGATTGATGATTGATGATTGATGATTGATGATTGATGATTGATGATTGATGATTGATGATTGATGATTGATGATTGATGATTGATGACTGATGATTGATGATTGATGATTGATGATTGATGATTGATAATTGATGATTGATGATTGCAGAGTGATGATTGATGACTGATGATTGATGATTGATGATTTATGAGTGATGAATGATGATTGATGATTGATGATTGATGATTGATGATAGATGACTGATGATTGATGGTTGATGATTGAGGTTTGATTATTGATGATAGATGATTGATGATTGAAAATTGATGATTGATGATTGATGATTGATGATTGATGATTTATGATTGATGAATGTTGATTGCTGATTGATGATTGAGGATTGATGATTGATGATTGATGATTGATTATTGATGATTGATGATAGATGACTGTTGATTGATGGTTGATGATTAATGATTGAGGATTGATGATTGATGATTGACGATTGATGATTGATGATTGATGATTGATGATTGATGATTGATGATTGATGATTGATGATTTTTGATTGCTGATTGCAGAGTGATGATTGATGACTGATGATTGATGATTGATGTAAGATGATTGATGATTGTTTATTGATGGTTGATGATTTATTATTGATAATTGATGATTGATGATTGATGATTGATGGTTGATGATGGGTGATTGATGACTGATGATTGCTGAGTGCAGAGTGATGATTGATGATTGATAATTTATGATTGATGAATGATGATCGATGATTGATGATTGATAATTGATGATAGATGTTTGATGATTCATAATTGATGATTGATGATTGATGATTGATGATTCATGATTGATGATTGATGATTGATTATTTATGATTGATGATTGATGATTGATGATTGATGATTGATGATTGATAATTGATGATTGATGATTGCAGAGTGATGATTGATGAATGCTGATTGATGATTGATGAGAGATGATTGATGATTGTTCAGTGATGATTGATGATTGATGATTGATGGTTGATGATTGATGATTGATAATTGATGATTGATGGTTGCTGATTGCAGAGTGTTGATTGATGACTGATGATTGATGATTTATGATTGTTTATTGATGATTGATGATTGATGATTGATGAGTGATGATTTATAATTGATGATTGATAATTGATGATTGATGATAGATGACTGATGATTGATGATTGATTACTGATGATTGATGATTGATTATTTATGAGTGATGAATGATGATTGATGATTGATGATTGATGATTGATGATAGATGACTGATGATTGATGATTGATGATTGTGGATTGATAATTGATGATTGATGATTGATGATTGAAAATTGATGATCGATGATTGATGATTGATGATTTATGATTGATGAATGTTGACTGCTGATTGATGATTGAGGATTGATGATTGATGGTTGATGATTGATGATTGATGATTGATAATTGATGATTGATGATTGATGACTGATGATTGATGATTGATGTGAGATGATTGATGATTGTTTATTGATGGTTGATGATTTATTATTGATAATTGATGATTGATGGTTGATGATGGGTGATTGATGACTGATAATTGCTAATTGCAGAGTGATGATTGATGATTGATGATTTATGATTGATGAATGATGATTGATGATTGATGATTGATAATTGATGATTGATGATAGATGATTGATGATTGATAATTGATGATTTATGATTGATGACTGATGATTGATGATTGATGATTGATGATTGATGATTGATGATGCATGATTGATGATTGATGATTGATGATTGATGATTGATGATTGATGATTGATGATTGATGATTGATGATTGATGATTGATGATTGATGATTGATGATTGATGATTGATGATTGAATATTGATGATTGATGATTGATAATTGATGATTGATGATTGATAATTGATGATTGAGGATTGATGATTGATGATTGATGATAGATGACTGATGATTGATGATTGATGATTGATAATTGATGATTGATGATTGATGGTTGATGATTGATGATTGATGATTGATGATTAATGATTTATGATTGATGATTGATAATTTATAATTGATGATTGATGATTGATGATTGATGATTGATGATTGATGATTGATGATTGATGATTGATGATTGATGATTGAAGATTGATGATTGATGATTGATGATTGATGATTGATGATTGATGATTGATGATTGATGATTGATGATTGATGATTGATGATTGATGATTGATGATTGATGATTGATGATTGATGATTGATGATTGATGATTGATGATTTATGATTGATGATTGATCATTGATTATTTGTGATTGATGTTTGATGCTTCATGACTGATGATTGATGATTGTTGATTGAGTATTGTTGATTGATGATTGATCATTGATGATTTGTAATTGATGATTGATAATTTATGATTGCTAATTGATGATTGACGATTGATGATTGATGATTGATAATAGATGACTGATGATTGATGATTGATGACTGATGATTGATGATTGATGATTGATGATTGATGATTGATGATTGATGTTAGATGACTGATGATAGATGACTGATGATTGATGATTGATGATTGATGATTGATGATTGATGATTGATATATGATTGGTGATTGATGATTGATGATTGATGATTGATGATTGATGATTGATAATTAATGGTTGATGATTGATGATTGATGATTGATGATTGATGATTGATGATTGATGATTGATGATTGATAATTGATGATTGATGATTGCAAAGTGATGATTGATGAATGATGATTAATGATTGATGAGAGATGATTGATGATTGTTCAGTGATGATTGATGATTGATGACTGATGATTGATGATTGATGGTTGATGATTGATGATTGATGATTGATGATTGATGGTTGCTGATTGCAGAGTGTTGATTGATGACTGATGATTCATGAATTATAATTGATGATTGATGATTGATGATTGATGATTGATGATAGATGACTGATGATAGATGATTGATGATTGATGAGAAATGATTGATGATTTTTGTTTGATGATTAATGATTTATGAATGATAATTGATGATTGATGATTGATGGTTGATGATTGATAATTGGTGATTGATGATTGATGATTGATGATTGATGATTGATGATTGATGATTGATTATTGATGATTGATGATTGATGATTGATGATTGATGATTGATGATTGATGATTGATGATTGATGATTGATGATTGATGATTGATAATTGATGATTGATGATTGCAGAGTGATGATTGATGACTGATGATTGATGATTGATGATTTATGAGTGATGAATGATGATTGATGATTGATGATTGATGATTGATGATTGATGATAGATGACTGATGATTGATGGTTGATGATTGAGGTTTGATTATTGATGATAGATGATTGATGATTGAAAATTGATGATTGATGATTGATGATTGATGATTTATGATTGATGAATGTTGATTGCTGATTGATGATTGATGATTGATGATTGATTATTGATGATTGATGATAGATGGCTGTTGATTGATGGTTGATGATTAATGATTGCGGATTGATGATTGATGATTGACGATTGATGATTGATGATTGATGATTGATGATTGATGATTGATGATTGATGATTTTTGATTGCTGATTGCAGAGTGATGATTGATGACTGATGATTGATGATTGATGTAAGATGATTGATGATTGTTTATTGATGGTTGATGATTTATTATTGATAATTGATGATTGATGATTGATGATTGATGATTGATGATGGGTGATTGATGACTGATGATTGCTGAGTGCAGAGTGATGATTGATGATTGATAATTTATGATTGATGAATGATGATCGATGATTGATGATTGATAATTGATAATTGATGATAGATGTTTGATGATTCATAATTGATGATTGATGATTGATGATTGATGATTTATGATTGATGATTGATGATTGATGATTGATGATTGATAATTGATGATTGATGATTGATGATTTATGATTGATGATTGATGATTGATGATTGATGATTGATGATTGATGATTGATGATTGATGATTGATGATTGATGATTGATGATTGATGATTGATGATTGATGATTGATGATTGATGATTGATAATTGATGATTGATGATTGCAGAGTGATGATTGATGACTGATGATTGATGATTGATGATTTATGAGTGATGAATGATGATTGATGATTGATGATTGATGATTGATGATTGATGATTGATGATAGATGACTGATGATTGATGGTTGATGATTGAGGTTTGATTATTGATGATAGATGATTGATGATTGAAAATTGATGATTGATGATTGATGAATTTTGATTGCTGATTGATGATTGAGGATTGATGATTGATGATTGATGATTGATTATTGATGATTGATGATAGATGACTGTTGATTGATGGTTGATGATTAATGATTGAGGATTGATGATTGATGATTGACGATTGATGATTGATGATTGATGATTGATGATTGATGATTTTTGATTGCTGATTGCAGAGTGATGATTGATGACTGATGATTGATGATTGATGTAAGATGATTGATGATTGTTTATTGATGGTTGATGATTTATTATTGATAATTGATGATTGATGATTGATGATTGATGGTTGATGATGGGTGATTGATGGCTGATGATTGCTGAGTGCAGAGTGATGATTGATGATTGATAATTTATGATTGATGAATGATGATCGATGATTGATGATTGATAATTGATGATTGATGATAGATGTTTGATGATTCATAATTGATGATTGATGATTGATAATTGATGATTTATGATTGATGATTGATGATTGATGATTGATGATTGATGATTGATAATTGATGATTGATGATTGCAGAGTGATGATTGATGAATGCTGATTGATGATTCATGAGAGATGATTGATGATTGTTCAGTGATGATTGATGATTGATGATTGATGATTGATGGTTGATGATTGATGATTGATAATTGATGATTGATGGTTGCTGATTGCAAAGTGTTGATTGATGACTGATGAGTGATGATTTATGATTGTTTATTGATGATTGATGATTGATGATTGATGAGTGATGATTTATAATTGATGATTGATGATTGATAATTGATGATTGATGATAGATGACTGATGATTGATGATTGATGTCTGATGATTGATGATTGATTATTTATGAGTGATGAATGATGATTGATGATTGATGATTGATGATAGATGACTGATGATTGATGATTGATGATTGAGGATTGATAATTGATGATTGATGATTGGTGATTGAAAATTGATGATTGATGATTGATGATTTATGATTGATGAATGTTGATTGCTGATTGATGATTGAGGATTGATGATTGATGGTTGATGATTGATGATTGATGATTGATGATTGATGATTGATGATTGATGATTGATGATTGATGATTGATGATTGATGATTGATGATTGATAATTGATGATTGATGATTGCAGAGTGATGATTGATGAATGATGATTGATGATTGATGAGAGATGATTGATGATTGTTCAGTGATGATTGATGATTGATGATTGATGGTTGATGATTGATGATTGATGATTGATGATTGATGGTTGCTGATTGCAGAGTGTTGATTGATGACTGATGACTGATGATTTATGATTGTTGATTGATGAACGATGATTGATGATTCATAATTGATGATTGATAATTGATGATTGATGATAGATGACTGATGATTGACGATTGATGACTGATGATTGATGATTGATGATTTATGAGTGATGAATGATGATTGATGATTGATGATTGATGATTGATGATAGATGACTGATGATTGATGGTTGATGATTGTTGATTGATGATTGATGATTGATGATTGATGATTGATGATTGATGATTGATAATTGATTATTGATGATTAATAATTGTTTATTGATGATTGATGATTGATGATTGATGACTGATGATTGATGATTGATGATTGATGATTGATGATTGATGATTGATAATTGATGATTGATGATTGCAGAGTGATGATTGATGAATGATGATTGATGATTGATGAGAGATGATTGATGATTGTTCAGTGATGATTGATGATTGATGATTGATGGTTGATGATTGATGATTGATGATTGATGGTTGCTGATTGCAGAGTGTTGATTGATGACTGATGATTGATGATTTATGATTGTTGATTGATGATTGATGATTGATGATTGATGATTTATAATTGATTATTGATGATTGATAATTGATGATTGATGATAGATGACTGATGATTGATGATTGATGACTGATGATTGATGATTGATGATTTATGAGTGATGAATGATGATTGATGATTGATGATTGATGATTGATGATAGATGACTGATGATTGACGATTGATGATTGATGATTGATGATTGATGATTTTTGATTTTTGATTGCAGAGTGATGGTTAATGACTGATGATTAATGATTGATGTGAGATGATTGATGATTGTTTATTGATGGTTGATGATTTATTATTGATAATTGATGATTGATGATTGATGGTTGATGATGGGTGATTGATTACTGATGATTGCTGATTGCAGAGTGATGATTGATGATTTATGATTGATGAATGATGATTGATGATTGATGATTGATAATTGATGCTTGATGATAGATGATTGATGATTGATAATTGATGATTGATGATTGATGATTGATGACTGATAATTGATGATTGATGATTGATGATTGATGATTGATGATTGATGATTGATGATTGATGATTGATGATTGATGATTGATGATTGATGATTGATGATTGATGATTGATGATTGAATATTGATGATTGATGATTGATAATTGATGATTGATGATTGATAATTGATGATTGATGTTTGATGATTGATTTATTGATGATGTTTGATGCTTCATGACAGATGATTGATGATTGTTGATTGGTGATTGTTGATTGATGATTGATCATTGATGCTTTGTGATTGATGATTGATAATTTATGATTGCTAATTGATGATTGATGATTGATGGTTGATGATTGATGATTTATGATTGATAATTGATGATTGATGACTGATGGTTGACGATTGATGATTGATGATTGATGATTGATGATAGATAACTGATGATAGATGACTGATGATTGATGATTGATGATTGATGATTGATGATTGATGATTGATGATTGATGATTGATATATGATTGGCAATTGATGATTGATGATTGATGATTGATGATTGATAATTGATGATTGATGATTGATGATTGATGATTGATGATTGATGATTGATGATTGATGATTGATGATTGATGATTGATGATTGATGATTGATGATTGATGATTGATGATTGATGATTGATGATATATGATTGATGTTTGATGATTGATGATTGATGACTGATGATTGATGATTGCAGAGTGATGATTGATGACTGATGATTGATGATTGACGATTTATGATTGATAATTGATGATTGATGATTGGTGGTTGATGATTGATGATTGGTGATTGATGATTGATGATTGATGATTGATGATTGATGATTGATGATTGATGATTGATGACTGATGATTGATGATTGATGATTGATGATTGATGATTGATGATTGATGATTGATGATTGATGATTGATGATACATGATTGATGATTGATGATTGATGATTGATGATTGATGATTTATGATTGTTGATTGATGATTGATGATTGATGATTGATGATTTATA
The DNA here is from genome assembly GCA_954870665.1 of Stratiomys singularior. Lineage (NCBI taxonomy): Eukaryota > Metazoa > Arthropoda > Insecta > Diptera > Stratiomyidae > Stratiomys > Stratiomys singularior. Next base: position 58,429 of record CATOZT010000225.1, read on the forward strand.
ATTGATGATTGATGATTGATAATTGATGGTTGATGATAGATGACTGATGATTGATGATTGATGACTGATGATTGATGATTGATGATTTATGAGTGATGAATGATGATTGATGATTGATGATTGATGATTGATGACTGATGATAGATGACTGATGATTGATGATTGATGATTGATGATTGATGATAGATGACTGATGATTGATGGTTGATGATTAATGATTGAGGATTGATGATTGATGATTGACGATTGATGATTGATGATTGATGATTGATGAATGATGATTTTTGTTTGCTGATTGCAGAGTGATGATTGATGACTGATGATTGATGATTGATGATTGATGAGAGATTATTGATGATTGTTGTTTGATGATTGATGATTTATGATTGATAATTGATGATTGATGATTGATGGTTGATGGTTGATGATTGGTGATTGATGATTGATGATTGATTATTTATGATTGTTGATTGATGATTGATGATTGATGATTGATGATTGATGATTCATGATTTATAATTGATGATTGATAATTGATGATTGATGATATATGACTGATGATTGATGATTCATGACTGATGATTGATGATTGATGATTTATGAGTGATGAATGATGATTGATGATTGATGATTGATGATAGATGACTGATGATTGATGATTGATGATTGAGGGATGATGATTGATGATTGATGATTGAAAATTGATGATTGATGATTGATGATTGATGATTGATGATTGATGATTTATGATTGATGAATGTTGATTGCTGATTGATGATTGAGGATTGTTAATTGATGATTGATGATTGATGATTGATGATTGAAAATTGATGATTGGTAATTGATGATTGATGATTGCAGAGTGATGATTGATGACTGATGATTGATGATTGATGAGAGATGATTGATGAGAGATGATTGATGATTGTTGTTTGATGATTGATGAGAGATGATTGATGATTGTTGTTTGATGATTGATGATTGATGATTGATGATTGATGATTGATGATTGATGATTGATGATTGATGATAGATGACGGATGATAGATGACTGATGATTGATGATTGATGATTGCTGATTGATGATTGATGATTGATATATGATTGGTGATTGATGAGTGAAGATTGATGATTGATGATTGATGATTGATGATTGATGATTGATGATTGATGACTGATGATTGACGATTGATGAGAGATGATTGATGATTGTTGTTTGATGATTGATGATTTATGATTGATAATTGATGGTTGATGATTGATGATTGCAGAGTGATGATTGATGACTGATGATTGATGATTGATGTGAGATGATTGATGATTGTTTATTTATGGTTGACTATATATTATTGATAATTGATGATTGATGATTGATGGTTGATGATGGGTGATTGATTACTGATGATTGCTGATTGCAGAGTGATGATTGATGATTGATGATTTGTGATTGATGAATGATGATTGATGATTGATGATTGATGATTGATAATTGATGATTGATGATAGATGATTGATGATTGATAATTGATGATTGCAGAGTGATGATTGATGATTGTTGATTTATGATTGATGAATGATGATTGATGATTGATGATTGATGATTGATAATTGATGATTGATGATCGATGATTGATGATTGATAATTGATGATTGATGATTGATGATTGATGATTGATCATTGATGATAGATGACTGATGATAGATGACTTATGATTGATGATTGATGATTGATGATTGATGATTGATATATGATTGGTAATTGATTATTGATGTTTGATGATTGATGATTGATGATTGATGATTGATGATTGATAATTGATGATTGATAATTGATGATTGATGATTGATGATTGATGATTGATGATTGATGATTGATGATTGATGATTGATGGTTGATGATTGATGATTGATGATTGATGATTGATGATTGATAATTGATGATTGATGATTGCAGAGTGATGATTGATGACTGATGATTGATGATTGATGAGAGATGATTGATGATTGTTGTTTGATGATTGATGATTTATGATTGATAATTGATGATTGATGATTGATGGTTGATGATTGATGATTAGTGATTGATGATTGATGATTGATGATTGATGATTGATGATTGATGATTGATGATTGATGCTTGATGTTTGGTGATTGATGATTGATGATTTATGATTGATGATTGATGATTGATGATTGATGATTGATGATTGATGATTGATGATTGATGATTGATGATTGATGATTGATGATAGATGACTGATGATAGATGACTGATGATTGATGATTGATGATTGATGATTGATGATTGATGATTGATATATGATTTGTGATTGAAAAGTGATGATTGATGATTGATGATTTATGATTGATGAATGATGATTGATGATTGATGATTGATGATTGATAATTGATGATTGATGATAGATGATTGATGATTGATAATTGATGATTGCAGAGTGATTATTGATGATTGTTGATTTATGATTGATGAATGATGATTGATGATTGATGATTGATAATTGATGATTGATGATAGATGATTGATGATTGATAATTGATGATTGATGATTGATGATTGATGATTGATGATTGATGATTGATGATTGATGATTGATGATAGATGACTGATGATAGATGACTGATGATTGATGATTGATGATTGATGATTGATGATTGATATATGATTGGTAATTGATGATTGATGATTGATGATTGATGATTGATGATTGATAATTGATGATTGATGATTGATGATTGATGATTGATGATTTATGATTGATGATTTATGGTTGATGATTGATGATTGATGATTGATGATTGATAATTGATGATTGATGATTGCAGAGTGATGATTGATGACTGATGATTGATGATTGATGAGAGATGATTGATGATTGTTGTTTGATGATTGATGATTTATGATTGATAATTGATGATTGATGATTGATGGTTGATGATTGATGATTGGTGATTGATGATTGATGATTGATGATTGATGATTGATGATTGATGATTGATGATTGATGATTGATGATAGATGACTGATGATAGATGACTGATGATTGATGATTGATGATTGATGATTGATGATTGATGATTGATGATTGATGATTGATGATTGATATATGATTGGTGATTGATGAGTGATGATTGATGATTGATGATTGATGATTGATGATTGATGATTGATGATTGATGATTGATGATTGATGATTGATGACTGATGATTGATGATTGATAAGAGATGATTGATGATTGTTGTTTGATGATTGATGATTTATGATTGATAATTGATGATTGATGATTGATGGTTGATGATTGATGATTGGTGATTGATGATTGATGATTGATGATTGATGATTGATGATTGATGATTGGTGATTGATGATTGGTGATTGATGATTGATGATTGATGATTGATGATTGATGATTGATGATTGATGATTGATGATTGATGATTGATGATAGATGACTGATGATAGATGACTGATGATTGATGATTTATGATTGATGATTGATGATTGATGATTGATGATTGATGATTGATGATTGATGATTGATGATTGATGATTGATGATTGATGATTGATGATTGATGATTGATATATGATTGGTGATTGAGGATTGACGATTTATGATTGATGATTGATGATTGATGATTGATGATTGATAATTGGTGATTGATGATTGATGATTGATGATTGATGATTGATGATTGATGATTGATGATTGATGATTGATGATTGATGATTGATGACTGATGATTGATGATTGATGATTGATGATTGATGAGTGATAATTGATAATTGATGATTGATGATTGATGATTGATGATTGATGATTGATATATGATTGGTGATTGAGGATTGACGATTTATGATTGATGATAGATGACTGATGATTGATGATTTATGATTGATGATTGATGATTGATGATTGATGATTGATGATTGATGAGAGATGATTGATGATTGATGATTGATGATTGATTATTGATGATTGATGGTTGATGATTGATGATTGATGATTGATGATTGATGATTGATGATTGATGATTGATGATTGATAATTGATGATTTATGATAGATGACTGATGATTGATGATTGATGACTGATGATTGAGGATTGATGATTGATGATTGATGATTGACGATTGATGATTGATGATTGATGATTGATGATTGATGATTGATGATTGATGATTGCTGATTGATGATTGATAATTGATGATTGATGATTGATGATTGATGATTGATGATTGATGATTGATGATTGATGGTTGATGATTGATGATAGATGACTGATGATTGATGATTGATGATTGATGACTGATGGTTGATGATTGATGATTGATGATTGATGATTGATGATTGCTGATTGCAGGGTGATGATTGATGACTGATGATTGATGATTGATTATTTATGAGTGATGAATGATGATTGATGATTGATGATTGATGATTGATGATAGATGACTGATGATTGATGATTGATGATTGAGGATTGATAATTGATGATTGATGATTGATGATTGTTGATTGAAAATTGATGATTGATGATTGATGATTTATGATTGATGAATGTTGATTGCTGACTGATGATTGAGGATTGATGATTGATGATTGATGATTGATGATTGATGATAGATGACTGATGATTGATGGTTGATGATTAATGATTGAGGATTGATGATAGATGATTGTCGATTGATGATTGATGATTGATGATTGATGATTTTTGATTGATGATTGCAGAGTGATGATTGATGACTGATGATTGATGATTGATGTGAGATGATTGATGATTGATGATTGATGATTGATGATTGATGATTGATGATTGATAATTGATGATTGATGATTGATGATTGATGATTGATGATTTATGATTGATGATTGATGGTTGATGATTGATGATTGATGATTGATGATTGATAATTGATGATTGATGATTGCAGAGTGATGATTGATGACTGATGATTGATGATTGATGAGAGATGATTGATGATTGTTGTTTGATGATTGATGATTTATGATTGATAATTGATGATTGATGATTGATGGTTGATGATTGATGATTGGTGATTGATGATTGATGATTGATGATTGATGATTGATGATTGATGATTGATGATTGATGATTGATGATTGATGATTGATGATTGATGATTGATGATTGATGATAGATGACTGATGATAGATGACTGATGATTGATGATTGATGATTGATGATTGATGATTGATGATTGATGATTGATGATTGATATATGATTGGTGATTGATGAGTGATGATTGATGATTGATGATTGATGATTGATGATTGATGATTGATGATTGATGATTGATGATTGATGATTGATGATTGATGATTGATGACTGATGATCGATGATTGATGAGAGATGATTGATGATTGTTGTTTGATGATTGATGATTTATGATTGATAATTGATGATTGATGATTGATGGTTGATGATTGATGATTGGTGATTGATGATTGATGATTGATGATTGATGATTGATGATTGATGATTGATGATTGATGATTGGTGATTGATGATTGGTGATTGATGATTGATGATTGATGATTGATGATTGATGATTGATGATAGATGACTGATGATAGATGACTGATGATTGATGATTTATGATTGATGATTGATGATTGATGATTGATGATTGATGATTGATGATTGATGATTGATGATTGATGATTGATGATTGATGATTGATGATTGATGATTGATGATTGATGATTGATGATTGATGATTGATGATTGATGATTGATATATGATTGGTGATTGAGGATTGACGATTTATGATTGATGATTGATGATTGATGATTGATGATTGATGATTGATGATTGATAATTGATGATTGATGATTGATGATTGATGATTGATGATTGATGATTGATGATTGATGATTGATGATTGATGATTGATGATTGATGATTGATGATTGATGACTGATGATTGATGATTGATGATTGATGATTGATGATTGATGAGTGATAATTGATAATTGATGATTGATGATTGATGATTGATGATTGATGATTGATGATTGATGATTGATATATGATTGGTGATTGAGGATTGACGATTTATGATTGATGATAGATGACTGATGATTGATGATTTATGATTGATGATTGATGATTGATGATTGATGATTGATGATTGATGATTGATGAGAGATGATTGATGATTGATGATTGATGATTGATGATTGATGATTGATGATTGATGGTTGATGATTGATGATTGATGATTGATGATTGATGATTGATGATTGATGATTGATGATTGATGATTGATGATTGATAATTGATGATTTATGATAGATGACTGATGATTGATGATTGATGACTGATGATTGAGGATTGATGATTGATGATTGATGATTGACGATTGATGATTGATGATTGATGATTGATGATTGATGATTGATGATTGATGATTGATGATTGATGATTGCTGATTGATGATTGATAATTGATGATTGATGATTGATGATTGATGATTGATGATTGATGATTGATGATTGATGATTGATGGTTGATGATTGATGATAGATGACTGATGATTGATGATTGATGACTGATGATTGAGGATTGATGATTGATGATTGATGATTGACGATTGATGATTGATGATTGATGATTGATGATTGATGATTGATGATTGATGATTGCTGATTGATGATTGATAATTGATGATTGATGATTGATGATTGATGATTGATGGTTGATGATTGATGATTGATGATTGATGATTGATGATTAATGATTGATGATTCGTGACTGATGATTGATGATTGATAATTGATGATTGTTGATTGCTGATTGCAGAGTGTTGATTGATGACTGATGATTGATGATTGATGATTGATGATTGATGATTGATGATTGATGACTGATGGTTGATGATTGATGATTGATGATTGATGATTGATGATTGATGATTGCTGATTGCAGGGTGATGATTGATGACTGATGATTGATGATTGATTATTTATGAGTGATGAATGATGATTGATGATTGATGATTGATGATTGATGATAGATGACTGATGATTGATGATTGATGATTGAGGATTGATAATTGATGATTGATGATTGATGATTGTTGATTGAAAATTGATGATTGATGATTGATGATTTATGATTGATGAATGTTGATTGCTGACTGATGATTGAGGATTGATGATTGATGATTGATGATTGATGATTGATGATAGATGACTGATGATTGATGGTTGATGATTAATGATTGAGGATTGATGATAGATGATTGTCGATTGATGATTGATGATTGATGATTGATGATTTTTGATTGCTGATTGCAGAGTGATGATTGATGACTGATGATTGATGATTGATGTGAGATGATTGATGATTGATGATTGATGATTGATGGTTGATGATGGGTGATTGATGACTGATGATTGCTGATTGCAGAGTGATGATTGATGATTGATGATTTATGATTGTTGAATGATAATTGATGATTGATGATTGATGATTGATGGTTGCTGATTGCAGAGTGTTGATTTATGACTGATGATTGATGATTTATGATTGTTGATTGATGATTGATGATTGATGATTTATAATTGGTGATTGATGATTGATAATTGATGATTGATGATAGATGACTGATGATTGATGATTGTTGATTGATGACAAATGATTGATGCTTTATGAGTGATGAATGATGATTGATGATTGATGATTGATGATTGATGATTGATGATAGATGACTGATGATTGATGATTGATGATTGAGGATTGATAATTGATGATTGATGATTGATGATTGAAAATTGATGATTGCTGATTGATGATTGATGATTTATGATTGATGAATGTTGATTGCTGATTGATGATTGAGGATTGATGATTGATGATTGATGATTGATGATTGATGAATGATGATTGATGGTTGATGATTAATGATTGAGGATTGATGATTGATGATTGACGATTGATGATTGATGATTGATGATTGATGATTGATGATTGATGATTGATGATTGATGATTTTTGATTGCTGATTGGAGAGTGATGATTGATGACTGATGATTGATGATTGATGTGAGATGATTGATGATTGTCTATTGATGGTTGATGATTTATTATTGATAATTGATGATTGATGATTGATGGTTGATGATGGGTGATTTATTACTGATGATTGCTGATTGCAGAGTGATGATTGATGATTGATGATTTATGATTGATGAATGATGATTGATGATTGATGATTGATAATTGATGATTGATAATAGATGATTGATGATTGATAATTGATGATTGATGATTGATGACTGATGATTGATGATTGATGATTGATGATTGATGATTGATGATTGATGATTGGTGATTGATGATTGATGATTGATGATTGATGCTTGATGATTGATGATTGATGATTGATGATTGATGATTGATGATTGATGATTGATGATTGATGATTGATGATTGATGATTGATGATCGATAATTGATGATTGATGATTGATGATTGATGATTGATGATAGATGATTGATGATTGAATATTGATGATTGATGATTGAAAATTGATGATTGATTATTGATGATTGATGATTGATGATTTATGATTGATGAATGTTGATTGCTGATTGATGATTGAGGATTGATGATTGATGATTGATGATTGATGATTGATGATTGATGATAGATGAATGATGATTGATGGTTGATGATTAATGATTGAGGATTGATGATTGATGATTGACGATTGATGATTGATGATTGATGATTGATGATTGATGATTGATGATTTTTGATTGCTGATTGGAGAGTGATGATTGATGACTGATGATTGATGATTGATGTGAGATGATTGATGATTGTCTATTGATGGTTGATGATTTAAAATTGATAATTGATGATTGATGATTGATGGTTGATGATGGGTGATTTATTACTGATGATTGCTGATTGCAGAGTGATGATTGATGATTGATGATTTATGATTGATGAATGATGATTGATGATTGATGATTGATAATTGATGATTGATACTAGATGATTGATGATTGATAATTGATGATTGATGATTGATGACTGATGATTGATGATTGATGATTGATGATTGATGATTGATGATTGATGATTGATGATTGATGATTGATGATTGATGATTGATGATTGATGATTGATGATTGATGATTGATGATTGATGATTGCTAATTGATGATTGATGGTTGATGATTGATGATTTATGATTGATAATTGAGGATTGATGATTGATGGTTGAGGATTGATGATTGATGATTGATGATTGATGATTGATGAGTGATGATTGATGATTGATGATTGATGATTGATGACTGATGCTTGATGATTGATGTTTGATGATTGATGATTGGAGAGTGATGATTGATGACTGATGATTGATGATTGATGAGAGATAATTGATGATTGTTATTTGATGATTGATGATTTATGATTGATAATTGATGATTGATGATTGATGGTTGATGATTGATGATTGGTGATTGATGATTGATGATTGATGATTGATGATTGATGATTGATGATTGATGATTGATGATTGATGATTGATGATTGATGATTGATGATTGATAATTGATGATTGATGATTGATGATTGATGACTGATGATTGATGATTGATAATTGATGATTGATGATTGGAGAGTGATGATTGATGACTGATGATTGACGATTGATGAGAGATGATTGATGATTGTTATTTGATGATTGATGATTTATGATTGATAATTGATGATTGATGATTGATGGTTGATGATTGAGGATTGATAATTGATGATTGATGATTGATGATTGATGATTGATGACTGATGATTGATGATTGATGATTGATGATTGATGACTGATGATAGATGACTGATGATTGATGATCGATGATTGATGATTGATGATTGATATTAGATTGATGATTGATGATTGATGATTGATGATTGATGATTGATAATTGATGATTGATGATTGATGATTGATGATTGATGATTGATGATTGATGAGTGATGATTGATGATTGATGATTGATGACTGATGATTGATGATTGATGATTGATGATTGATGATTGGAGAGTGATGATTGATGACTGATGATTGATGATTGATGAGAGATGATTGATGATTGTTATTTGATGATTGATGATTTATGATTGATAATTGATGATTGATGATTGATGGTTGATGATTGATGATTGGTGATTGATGATTGATGAGATTGATGATTGATGATTGATGATTGATGATTGATGATTGATGATTGATGATTGATGATTGATGATTGATGATTGATGATTGATGATTGATGATTGATAATTGATGATTGATGATTGATGATAGATGACTGATGATAGATGACTGATGATTGATGATTGATGATTGATGATTGATGATTTATGATTGTTGATTGATGATTGATGATTGATGATTGATGATTGATGATTTATAATTGATTATTGATGATTGATAATTGATGATTGATGATAGATTACTGATGCTTGATGATTGATGACTGATGATTGATGATTGATGATTTATGAGTGATGAATGATGATTGATGATTGATGATTGATGATTTGATGATTGATGATTGAGGATTGATGATTGATGATTGATGATTGATGATTGAACATTGACGATTGAAAATTGATGATTGATGATTGATGATTTATGATTGATGAATGTTGATTGCTGATTGATGATTGAGGATTGATGATTGATGATTGAGGATTGATGATTTTTGATTGCTGATTGCAGAGTGATGATTGATGACTGATGATTAATGATTGATGATTGATGAGAGATGATTGATGATTGTTTTTTGATGATTGATGATTTATGATTGATAATTGATGATTGATGATTGATGATTGATGGTTGATGGTTGATGATTGGTGATTGATGATTGATGATTGATGATTTATGATTGTTGATTGATGATTGATGATTGATGATTGATGATTGATGATTTATAATTGATGATTGATGATTGATAATTGATGATTGATGATAGATGACTGATAATTGATGATTGATGACTGATGATTGATGATTGATCATTTATGAGTGATGAATGATGATTGATGATTGATGATTGATGATTGATGATTGATGATAGATGACTGATGATTGATGATTGATGATTGAGGATTGATAATTGATGATTGATGACTGATGATTGAAAATTGATGATTGATGATTAATGATTGATGATTTATGATTGATGAATGTTGATTGCTGATTGTTGATTGAGGATTGATGATTGATGATTGATGATTGATGTTTTTGATTGCTGATTGCAGAGTGATGATTGATGACTGATGATAAATGATTGATGATTGATGAGAGATGATTGATGATTGTTTTTCGATGATTGATGATTTATGATTGATAATTGATGATTGATGATTGATGGTTGATGGTTGATGATTGGTGATTGATGATTGATGATTGATGATTTATGATTGTTGATTGATGATTGATGATTGATGATTTATAATTGATGATTGATGATTGATGATTGATAATTGATGATTGATGATAGATGACTGATGATTGATGATTGATGACTGATGATTGATGATTGATGATTTATGAGTGATGAATGATGATTGATGATTGATGAATTATGATTGATGATTGATGATAGATGACTGATGATTGATGATTGATGATTGAGGATTGATGATTGATGATTGATGATTGATGATTGAAAATTGATGATTGATGATTGATGATTGATGATTTATGATTGATGAATGTTGATTGCTGATTGATGATTGAGGATTGATGATTGATGATCGATGATTGATGATTGATGATTGATGACTGATGATTGATGATTGATGTGAGATGATTGATGATTGTTTATTGATGGTTGATGATTTATTATTGATAATTGATGTTTGATGATTGATGGTTGATGATGGGTGATTGATTACTGATGATTGCTGATTGCAGAGTGATGATTGATGATTGATGATTTATAATTGATGAATGATGATTGATGACTGATGATTGATAATTGATGATTGATGATAGATGATTGATGATTGATAATTGATGATTGATGATTGATGATTGATGATTGATGATTGATGATTGATGATTGATGATTGATGATAGATGATTGATGATTGGTGATTGATGATTGATGATTGATGATTGAATATTGATGATTGATGATTGATAATTGATGATTGATGATTGATAATTGATGATTGAGGATTGATGATTGATTGATTGATGATGTTTGATGCTTCATAACTGATGATTGATGACTGATGATTGATGATTGATGATTTATGAGTGATGAATGATGATTGATGATTGATGAATGATGATTGATGATAGATGATAGATGACTGATGATTGATGATTGATGATTGAGGATTGATAATTGATGATTGATGATTGATGATTGAAAATTGATGATTGATGATTGATGATTGATGATTTATGATTGATGAATGTTGATTGCTGATTGATGATTGAGGATTGATGATTGATGATCGATGATTGATGATTGATGATTGATGACTGATGATTGATGATTGATGTGAGATGATTGATGATTGTTTATTGATGGTTGATGATTTATTATTGATAATTGATGATTGATGATTGATGATTGATGGTTGATGATGGGTGATTGATTACTGATGATTGCTGATTGCAGAGGGATGATTGATGATTGATGATTTATAATTGATGAATGATGATTGATGATTGATGATTGATAATTGATGATTGATGATAGATGATTGATGATTGATAATTGATGATTGATGATTGATAACTGATGAATGATGATTGATGATTGATGATTGATAATTGATGATTGATGATAGATGATTGATGATTGATAATTGATGATTGATGATTGATGACTGATGATTGATGATTGATGATTGATGATTGATGATTGATAATTGATGATTGATGATTGATGATTGATGATTGATGATTGGTGATTGATGATTGATGATTGATGATTGATGATTGATGATTGATGATTGATGATTGATGATTGATGATTGATGATTGATGATTGATGATTGATGATTGATGATTGATGATTGATGATTGATGATTGATGATTGATGATTGATGATTGATGATTGATGATTGATGATTGATGATTGATGATAGATGACTGATGATAGATGACTGATGATTGATGATTGATGATTGATGATTGATGATTGATGATTGATATATGATTGGTGATTGATGATTGATGATTGATGATTGATGATTGATGATTGATGATTGATGATTGATGATTGATGATTGATGATTGATGATTGATGATTGATGGTTGATGATTGATGATTGATGATTGATGATTGATGATTAATAATTGATGATTGATGATTGCAGAGTGATGATTGATGACTGATGATTGATGATTGATGATAGATGATTGATGATTGATGTTTGATGATTGATGATTTATGATTGATAATTGATGATTGATGATTGATGGTTGATGATTGATGATTGGTGATTGATGATTGATGATTGATGATTGATGATTGATGATTGATGATTGATGATTGATGATTGATGATTGATGATTGATGATTGATGATTGATGATTGATGATTGATGATTGATGATTGATGATTGATGATTGATGATTGATGATTGATGATTGATGATTGATGATTGATGATAGATGACTGATGATAGATGACTGATGATTGATGATTGATGATTGATGATTGATATATGATTGGTGATTGATGATTGATGATTGATGAGAGATGAATGATGAGAGATGATTGATGATTGTTATTTGATGATTGATGATTTATGATTGATAATTGATGATTGATGATTGATGGTTGATGATTGATGATTGGTGATTGATGATTGATGATTGATGATTGATGATTGATGATTGATGATTGATGATTGATGATTGGTGATTGATGATTGATGATTGATGATTGATGATTGATGATAGATGACTGATGATGGATGACTGATGATCGATGATTTATGATTGATGATTGATGATTGATGATTGATGATTGATGATTGATGATTGATGATTGATATATGATTGGTGAATGAGGATTGATGATTTATGATTGATGATTGATGATTGATAATTGATGATTGATGATTGATGATTGATGATTGATGATTGATGATTGATGATTGATGATTGATGATTGATGATTGATGATTGATGATTGATGATTGATGATTGATGATTGATGATTGATGATTGATGATTGATGATTGATGATTGATGATTGATGATTGATGATTGATGATTGATGATTGATGATTGATGATTGATAATTGATGATTGATGATTGCAGAGTGATGATTGATGACTGATGATTGATGATTATTGAGAGATAATTGATGATTGATGATTGATGATTGATGATTGATGATTGATGATTATTGATTGCTGATTGCAGAGTGATGATTGATGACTGATGATTGATGATTGATGATTTATGATTTATAATTGTTGATTGATGATTGATGATTGATGATTGATAATTGATGATTGATGATTGATAATTTATGATTGATGATAGATGACTTATGATTGATGATTGATGACTGATGATTGATGATTGATGATTGATGATTGATGATTGATGATTGATGATTGATGGTTGATGATTGATGATTGATGATTGATGATTGATGATTGATGATTGATGATTGATGATTGATGATTGATAATTGATAATTGTTGATTGCTGATTGCAGAGTGTTGGTTGATGACTGATGATTGATGATTGATGATTGATGATTGATGATTGATGATATATGATTGATGATTGATGATTGATGATTGATGATTGATGATTGATGGTTGATGGTTGATGATTGATGATTGACGATTGATGATTGCTGATTGCAGGGTGATGATTGATGACTGATGATTGATGATTGATGATTTATGAGTGATGAATGATGATTGATGATTGATGGTTGATGATTGATGACTGATGAATGATGATTGATGATTGAGGATTGATAATTGATGATTGATGATTGATGATTGATGATTGAAAATTGATGATTGATGATTGATGATTTATGATTGATGAATGTTGATTGCTGATTGATGATTGAGGATTGATGATTGATGATTGATGATTGATGATAGATGACTGATGATTGATGGTTGATGATTAATGATTAAGGATTGATGATTGATAATTGACGATTGATGATTGATGATTGATGATTTTTGATTGCTGATTGCAGAGTGATGATTGATGACTGATGATTGATTATTGATGTGAGATGATTGATGATTGATGGTTGATGGTTGATGATTGATGATTGATAATTGATGATTGTTGATTGCTGATTGCAGAGTGTTGGTTGATGACTGATGATTGATGATTGATGATTGATGATTGATGATTGATGATTGATGATTGATGATTGATGATTGATGATTGATGATTGATGATTGATGATTGATGATTGATGATTGATGATTGATGGTTGATGATTGATGATTGATGATTGATGATTGATGATTAATAATTGATGATTGATGATTGCAGAGTGATGATTGATGACTGATGATTGATGATTGATGATAGATGATTGATGATTGATGTTTGATGATTGATGATTTATGATTGATAATTGATGATTGATGATTGATGGTTGATGATTGATGATTGGTGATTGATGATTGATGATTGATGATTGATGATTGATGATTGATGATTGATGATTGATGATTGATGATTGATGATTGATGATTGATGATTGATGATTGATGATTGATGATTGATGATTGATGATTGATGATTGATGATTGATGATTGATGATTGATGATTGATGATTGATGATTGATGATTGATGATTGATGATTGATGATTGATGATTGATGATAGATGACTGATGATAGATGACTGATGATTGATGATTGATGATTGATGATTGATATATGATTGGTGATTGATGATTGATGATTGATGAGAGATGATTGATGAGAGATGATTGATGATTGTTATTTGATGATTGATGATTTATGATTGATAATTGATGATTGATGATTGATGGTTGATGATTGATGATTGGTGATTGATGATTGATGATTGATGATTGATGATTGATGATTGATGATTGATGATTGATGATTGATGATTGGTGATTGATGATTGATGATTGATGATTGATGATTGATGATAGATGACTGATGATGGATGACTGATGATCGATGATTTATGATTGATGATTGATGATTGATGATTGATGATTGATGATTGATGATTGATATATGATTGGTGAATGAGGATTGATGATTTATGATTGATGATTGATGATTGATAATTGATGATTGATGATTGATGATTGATGATTGATGATTGATGATTGATGATTGATGATTGATGATTGATGATTGATGATTGATGATTGATGATTGATGATTGATGATTGATGATTGATGATTGATGATTGATGATTGATGATTGATGATTGATGATTGATGATTGATGATTGATGATTGATGATTGATAATTGATGATTGATGATTGCAGAGTGATGATTGATGACTGATGATTGATGATTATTGAGAGATGATTGATGATTGATGATTGATGATTGATGATTGATGATTGATGATTATTGATTGCTGATTGCAGAGTGATGATTGATGACTGATGATTGATGATTGATGATTTATGATTTATAATTGTTGATTGATGATTGATGATTGATAATTGATGATTGATGATTGATAATTTATGATTGATGATAGATGACTTATGATTGATGATTGATGACTGATGATTGATGATTGATGATTGATGATTGATGATTGATGATTGATGATTGATGGTTGATGATTGATGATTGATGATTGATGATTGATGATTGATGATTGATGATATATGATTGATGATTGATAATTGATAATTGTTGATTGCTGATTGCAGAGTGTTGGTTGATGACTGATGATTGATGATTGATGATTGATGATTGATGATTGATGATATATGATTGATGATTGATGATTGATGATTGATGATTGATGATTGATGGTTGATGGTTGATGATTGATGATTGACGATTGATGATTGCTGATTGCAGGGTGATGATTGATGACTGATGATTGATGATTGATGATTTATGAGTGATGAATGATGATTGATGATTGATGGTTGATGATTGATGACTGATGAATGATGATTGATGATTGAGGATTGATAATTGATGATTGATGATTGATGATTGATGATTGAAAATTGATGATTGATGATTGATGATTTATGATTGATGAATGTTGATTGCTGATTGATGATTGAGGATTGATGATTGATGATTGATGATTGATGATAGATGACTGATGATTGATGGTTGATGATTAATGATTAAGGATTGATGATTGATGATTGACGATTGATGATTGATGATTGATGATTTTTGATTGCTGATTGCAGAGTGATGATTGATGACTGATGATTGATTATTGATGTGAGATGATTGATGATTGATGGTTGATGGTTGATGATTGATGATTGATAATTGATGATTGTTGATTGCTGATTGCAGAGTGTTGGTTGATGACTGATGATTGATGATTGATGATTGATGATTGATGATTGATGATTGATGATTGATGATTGATGATTGATGATTGATGGTTGATGGTTGATGATTGATGATTGACGATTGATGATTGATGATTGATGATTGATGATTGATGGTTGTTGATTGATGATTGATGATTGGTGATTGATGATTGATGATTGATATTTGATGATTGATGATTTATGATTCATGATTCATGATTGATGATTGATGATTGCTGATTGATGATTGATGATTGATGATTGATGATTGATCATTGATGATTGATGATTGATGATTGATGATTGATGGTTGATGATTGATGATTGATGATTGGTGATTGATGA